>WNGS01002624.1:0-49689 GCA_020271785.1 Procambarus virginalis
GGAGCTCCAGTAAGTAATAGTATACTACAAATCAAAGTTAACTATTTTTAGTAAATGAAATGATAAACTGGACTCTTGTTACAAATCCAACTAAATGTGGAGAAAATTCATGTTGCTGCCTGTCGTTCCTCACGTACTAGGAAGAATTTGGCAATGAATAAATCATGATAATGATTAAATTTATAAGTTAGTAATTTTAGTAACTACTTTGGTTATATAAATACAATGATGTATAGAACTGTTGGTTATTTCCAACACCTGGAGCATACCTGGAGCATGCCTGGAGAGGGTTCTGGGAGTTCCTCTACCCCCCCCCCCCCGAGCCCGGCGTGTGGCCAGTCTTGACTTGTGATAACTTGGTCCACCAGGCTGTTGGTTGGAGCGGCCCGCAGGCCCACAAATCCACTACAGCCTGGTTGGTCCACCACTTCTAGCAAAAACTTGTCTAAGTGCCTCTTGAATACATCCACCTTTGTTCCAGCAATATTTAAAATGTTTGCTGGGAGGGTGTTGAATAGCCGTGGACCTCTGATGTTCATACAGTGTTCTCTGATTGTACCCATGGAACCTCTACTCTTCGCTGGTTCTATTCTGCATTTCCTTCCATGTCTTCCGCTTCAGTAAGTTGTTATTTTACTGTTCATATTTGGGACCTGGCCTTCAATTATGTTCCATTTATATATATATAATGTTTGATACCTTTCTCGTCTCCTTTCCAAAGATTACATTTTGAGAGCTTTGAAACGGTACCAATAATTCAGATGTTTTGTAAATATAAATAAATAATAAATATGTTTATTCAGGAAAGGTACATACATAAAGTGATTTTACATAAGTGGATCGATTTATAGATAGAGCTAGTACATACAATGCCTAAAGCCACTATTACGCAAAGCGTTTCGGGCAAAATCGGTTATCGTTTCTATGCGCACCATACATGTTCTCTGTATTCCTTCTAATTCAGAGATCTCTCCTGCTCTGAAAGGTGAAGTGAGAACTGAGCAATACTCAAGACGGGACAGCACCAGTGGTTTAAATAGTATCATCATTGCTGTGGGGTCTCTGGATGTGAACGGTCTCATATTCCTTCCTATCATTGTCCTGGCCGCCGCCGCCGCTTTATTTGCTCGGTTATGTTCAGTAAATGTCAGGTCGTCAGACATCATAATTCCCAGATCTTTTACATGTTGCTGTCCTTCTGTGATTGTGTCTCATTGTGTCCTGTATCCTGTGTCCTGTATCCTGTGTCCTGTACCCTGTGTTCTGTATCCTGTGTCCTGTACCCTGTGTCCTGTACCCTGTGTCCTGTATCCTGTGTCCTGGACCCTGTGTCCTGTACCCTGTGTCCTGTACCCTGTGTCCTGTACCCTGTGTCCTGTACCCTGTGTCCTGTACCCTGTGTCCTGGACCCTGTGTCCTGTACCCTGTGTCCTGTACCCTGTGTCCTGTACCCTGTGTCCTGTACCCTGTGTCCTGGACCCTGTGTCCTGTACCCTGTGTCCTGGACCCTGTGTCCTGTACCCTGTGTCCTGTACCCTGTGTCCTGGACCCTGTGTCCTGTACCCTGTGTCCTGGACCCTGTGTCCTGTACCCTGTGTCCTGTGTCCTGTACCCTGTGTCCTGGACCCTGTGTCCTGTACCCTGTGTCCTGTACCCTGTGTCCTGTACCCTGTGTCCTGTACCCTGTGTCCTGTACCCTGTGTCCTGGACCCTGTGTCCTGTACCCTGTGTCCTGTACCCTGTGTCCTGGACCCTGTGTCCTGTACCCTGTGTCCTGTACCCTGTGTCCTGTACCCTGTGTCCTGTACCCTGTGTCCTGTACCCTGTGTTCTGTACCCTGTGTCCTGTACCCTGTGTCCTGGACCCTGTGTCCTGTACCCTGTGTCCTGTACCCTGTGTCCTGTACCCTGTGTCCTGGACCCTGTGTCCTGTACCCTGTGTCCTGTACCCTGTGTCCTGTACCCTGTGTCCTGGACCCTGTGTCCTGTACCCTGTACTTACCTATTTGTACTTACCTATTTGTGCTTGCAGGATCGAGCATTGGCTCTTGGATCCCGCCTTTCCAGCTATCGGTTGTTTACAGCAATGACTCCTGTCCCATTTCCCTATCATATCTAGTCTTAAAAGTATGAATAGTATTTGCTTCCACAACCTGTTCCCCAAGTGCATTCCATTTTTCCACTACTCTCACGCTAAAAGAAAACTTCCTAACATCTCTGTGACTCATCTGAGTTTCCAGTTTCCACCCATGTCCCCTCGTTCTGTTATTATTACGTGTGAACATTTCATCTATTTCCACTTTGTCAATTCCCCTGAGTATTTTATATGTCCCTATCATATCTCCTCTCTCCCTTCTTTTCTCTAGTGTCGTAAGGTTCAGTTCCTTCAGTCGCTCTTCATATCCCTTCCCTCGTAACTCTGGGACAAGCCTCGTCGCAAACCTCTGAACCTTCTCCAGTTTCCTTATGTGTTTCTTCAGGTGGGGGCTCCATGATGGCGCGGCATACTCTAAGACGGGTCTCACGTATGCAGTGTAAAGCGCCCTAAAAGCCTCCTCATTTAGGTTTCTGAATGAAGTTCTAATTTTCGCCAGTGTAGAGTACGCTGCTGTCGTTATCCTATTTATATGTGCCTCAGGAGTTAGATTAGGTGTCACATCCACTCCCAGATCTCTTTCTCGACTCGTTACAGGTAGGCTGTTCCCCTTCATTGTGTACTGTCCCTTTGGTCTCCTATCACCTGATCCCATTTCCATAACTTTACATTTACTGGTGTTAAACTCCAGTAGCCATTTCCCTGACCATCTCTGCAACCTGTTTAAGTCCTCTTGGAGGATCCTACAATCCTCGTCTGTCACAACTCTTCTCATAATTTTGCGTCATCCGCAAACATTGACATGTATGACTCCACTCCTGTAAACATGTCATTTACGTAAATTAGAAAGAGGATTGGTCCCAGCACCGATCCTTGAGGTACTCCACTTGTTACTGTTCTCCAGTCCGACTTCTCGCCCCTTACCATTACCCTCTGGCTCCTTCCTGTTAGGTAGTTCTTCACCCATTCTAGGGCCTTTCCGCTTACTCCTGCCTGCCTCTCAAGTTTGTATAGCAGTCTCATGTGCGGTACTGTATCAAAGGCCTTTTGGCAGTCAAGAAATATGCAGTCTGCCCAGCCTTTTCTGTCCTGCCTTATCCTTGTTACTTTATCATAGAATTCTAAAAGGTTTGTTAGGCATGATTTCCCTGTCCAGAAACCATGTTGGTGCTTGTTTACAACCCAATGCTCTCCAGGTGCTCAACAAGTCTTAGCCTAATTATTCTTTCAAGTATTTTGCAGGGGATGCTTGTCAATGATACGGGTCTGTAGTTAAGTGCCTCCTCCCTGTCACCTTTCTTGAAAATCGGTACGACATTTGCCTCCTTCCAGCAACTGGGCAATTCTCCCGACATAAGTGACTCATTAAAGATCATTGCCAGAGGCACACTGAGAGCCTGCGCTGCCTCTTTAAGTATCCACGGTGATACTTTGTCTGGTCCAACAGCTTTGTTTGCATCCAGTGTTGTCAACTGTTTCATTACCTCCTCTGCTGTCACCTCTATGTCTGATAGTCTGTCATTTAGGGTAATCGCTTCTAACAATGGGAGCTGCTCAGGCTCGGTTGTGAACACTCCATGGAAATTTGCATTCAGTACCTCGCAGATTTCCTTGTCGCTTTCTGTATATGCCCCTTCTGTTTTCCTCAGTCTTGTCACTTGGTCATTTACCGACATCTTCCTTCTTATATGGCTATGTAGTAATTTAGGTTGCTTTTTCGCTTTGACTGCAATATCATTCTCATAATTTCTTTCCGACATTCGTCTTATGTTAATGTAATCATTCCTAGCTCTGTTACATCTAATCCTGTTGTCCTCTGTCCTTTGTCTTCTGTACTTCCTCCACTCCCTCCTGCTTCTCACCTTTGCTTCCTTACATTGTCTATCAAACCATGGGTTATTATATTCCCTCCTGCTTTTTTCCTTTATTGTTGGAATAAATCTCTCTTCAGCCTCTTTGCATTTCAATATGACTTGGTTCATCATACCTTGCACTGTTTTTCCTATAAGCTCTTCCTCCCACTGCACTTCTCCCAGGTAGTCCCCTTTTCTGTAATCAATTCTCCTTCCCCGTACCTCTTGACCGTTGGTCACAATTTTAAGCTCCATCATGTAGTCAAAGACTAGGACACAATGGTCACTGGCTCCTAGTGGTATTTCATGTTCCAACTGCTCGATGTCTTCTACATTCTGGGTGAAGATGAGATCTAATAGGCTGGGCGTATCCCCTCCTCTTTCCCTAGTATCTTCCTTCACATGCTGTGTTAGGAAATTCCTGTCAATAACGTCTACCAGCTTCGCTCCCCAGGTCTCCTCCCCGCCATGGGGATTCCTCGTTTCCCAATCTATCTCTCCGTGGTTTAGGTCCCCCATGACCAGTAGCTTCGCCTTCATTCTATGCGCTATTGTTGCTGCCCTCTGCAGTTCATCTATACATGCCTTGTTGCTGTCCTCGTACTCCTGCCTGGGCCTTCTACTGTTTGGTGGGGGATTGTAGAGTATCAAAATTACAATCTTCTTCCCATCCACTGTCAGAGTTCCATGTATGGAGCTCGTGCTTTCATTGGTACCCGGATTTTCCAGCTCATCAAACTTCCATTTCCACTTTATTAGGAGTGCCACTCCTCCTCCCTGTCTCTGTGTCCTTTCTCTTCTTATCACCTGGTACCCCTCCGGAAAGATTGCATCTGAGATCATGTCATTTATTTTAGTTTCCACTATTGCCACTATGTCTGGGTCTGCCTCACTAACTCTTTCTTTTATCTCTTCTGCTTTATTGGCTACCCCATCAGCATTGGTGTACCACACCTTGAGACTCTTCTTGGAAACTCGGGTGTCTAAGTTCCCCCTTTCACTGGGGTCTGGGGGGGACTGGTGGGTGTCTGGGGGCGAGTGGGGGCTGTAGGGGTGAATGGGGGGCGAGTGGGGGCTGTGGGGGTGAATGGGGGGTGCTAGGGGGGTGCCTGGGAGTGCCTGGTAGGCGAATGGGGTCTGGGCATCTAGGGGGGTAGNCAGGCTGTATATGTGCATGTTGTAACTGTGCAGGATGTATATGTGCAGGCTGTATGTGTGCATGTTGTAACTGTGCAGGCTGTATATGTGCATGTTGTAACTGTGCAGGATGTATATGTGCAGGCTGTATGTGTGCATGTTGTAACTGTGCAGGCTGATATGTGCAGGCTGTATATGTGCAGGCTGTATATGTGCATGTTGTAACTGTGCAGGCTGTATATGTGCAGGCTGTATACGTGCATGTTGTAACTGTGCAGGCTGTATATGTGCAGGCTGTATATGTGCAGGCTGTATATGCGCAGGCTGTATACGTGCATGTTGTAACTGTACAGGCTGTATATGTGCAGGCTGTATATGTGCAGGCTGTATATGTGCTGTTGTAACTGTGCAGGCTGTATATGTGCAGGCTGTATACGTGCATGTGTAACTGTGCAGGCTGTATATGTGCAGGCTGTATATGTGCAGGCTGTATATGTGCAGGCTCTATACTGCATGTTGTAACTGTGCAGGCTGTATATGTGCAGGCTCTATATGTGCAGGCTGTATATGTGCATGTTGTAACTGTGCAGGCCGAATATGTACAGGCTGTATATGTGCAGGCTGTATATGTGCAGGCTGTATATGTGCAGGCTGTATCTGTGCATGTTGTAACTGTGCAGGCTGTATATGTGCAGGCTGTATACGTGCATGTTGTAACTGTGCAGGCTGTATATGTGCAGGCTGTATATGTGCAGGCTGTATATTTGCCGGCTGTATACGTGCATGTTGTAACTGTGCAGGCTGTATATGTGCAGGCTGTATATGTGCAGGCTGTATATGTGCATGTTGTAACTGTGCAGGCTGTATATGTGCAGGCTGTATACGTGTATGTTGTAACTGTGCAGGCTTTATATGTGCAGGCTGTATATGTGCAGGCTGTATATGTGCAGGCTGTATATGTGCATGTTGTAACTGTGCAGGCTGTATATGTGCAGGCTGTATATGTGCAGGCTATATGTGTGCATGTTTTAACTGTGCAGGCTGTATATGTGCAGGCTGTATATGTGCATGTTGTAACTGTGCAGGCTGTATATGTGCAGGCTGTATCTGTGCATGTTGTAACTGTGCAGGCTGTATGTGTGCATGTTGTAACTGTGCAGGCTGTATATGTGCAGGCTGTATCTGTGCATGTTGTAACTGTGCAGGCTGTATATGTGCATGTTGTAACTGTGCAGGCTGTATCTGTGCAGGCTGTATATGTGCAGGCTGTATCTGTGCAGGCTGTATATGTGCAGGCTGTATATGTGCAGGCTGTATACGTGCAGGCTGTATACGTGCAGGCTGTATATGTGCAGGTTGTAACTGTGCAGGCTGTATGTGTGCAGGCTGTATATGTGCAGGCTGTATATGTGCAGGCTGTATCTGTGCAGGCTGTATACGTGCAGGCTGTATACGTGCAGGCTGTATATATGCAGGCTGTATAAGTGCAGGCTGTATCTGTGCAGGCTGTATACGTGCAGGCTGTATATGTGCAGGCTGTATATGTGCAGGCTGTATACGTGCAGGCTGTATCTGTGCAGGCTGTATATGTGCAGGCTGTATATGTGCAGGCTGTATATGTGCAGGCTGTATACGTGCAGGCTGTATATGTGCAGGCTGTATATGTGCAGGCTGTATATGTGCAGGCTGTATCTGTGCAGGCTGTATACGTGCAGGCTGTATACGTGCAGGCTGTATACGTGCAGGCTGTATACGTGCAGGCTGTATCTGTGCAGGCTGTATCTGTGCAGGCTGTATATGTGCAGGCTGTATATGTGCAGGCTGTATATGTGCAGGCTGTATATGTGCAGGCTGTATATATGCAGGCTGTATATGTGCAGGCTGTATATGTGCAGGCTGTATATGTGCAGGCTGTATATGTGCAGGCTGTATATGTGCAGGCTGTGTATGTGCAGGCTGTATATGTGCAGGCTGTATCTGTGCAGGCTGTATATGTGCAGGCTGTATATGTGCAGGCTGTATATGTGCAGGCTGTATATGTGCAGGCTGTATCTAGAGCTGTAATGTCTGGACCTACAGCCCGGGTGGTACACAGTAATACCATACCCGCGGGGTACCTACAGCCCGGGTGGTACACAGTAATACCATACCCGCGGGGTACCTACAGCCCGGGTGGTACACGGTAATACCATACCCGCGGGGTACCTACAGCCCGGGTGGTACACGGTAATACCATACCCGCGGGGTACCTACAGCCCGGGTGGTACACAGTAATACCATACCCGCGGGGTACCTACACCCCGGGTGGTACACAGTAATACCATACCCGCGGGGTACCTACACCCCGGGTGGTACACGGTAATACCATACCCGCGGGGTACCTACAGCCCGGGTGGTACACAGTAATACCATACCCGCGGGGTACCTACAGCCCGGGTGGTACACAGTAATACCATACCCGCGGGGTACCTACACCCCGGGTGGTACACAGTAATACCATACCCGCGGGGTACCTACAGCCCGGGTGGTACACGGTAATACCATACCCGTGGGGTACCTACACCCCGGGTGGTACACGGTAATACCATACCCGCGGGGTACCTACACCCCGGGTGGTACACGGTAATACCATACCCGCGGGGTACCTACACCCCGGGTGGTACACGGTAATACCATACCCGCGGGGTACCTACAGCCCGGGTGGTACACGGTAATACCATACCCGCGGGGTACCTACACCCCGGGTGGTACACAGTAATACCATACCCGCGGGGTACCTACAGCCCAGGTGGTACACAGTAATACCATACCCGTGGGGTACCTACACCCCGGGTGGTACACGGTAATACCATACCCGCGGGGTACCTACACCCCGGGTGGTACACAGTAATACCATTGTAACACTGTAAAGGTGTTTGGTTTAATTTTATTTAATACATACATGGAGATATATGAGTCACAGACAAGGATTTGACAGACGCCAGCTTGTCTGGCCTGGATCTCACACCTCTAGTGTTAATGACCACCGGGATGACCTGAGGTCAGGTCATGCGAATCTCACCTGGCTCTCGCTAATCTTATAATTGAGCCGGGTAGCCTTCAAACATGCCGACGTTTAAGGAGTGGCTTGGTAGAGTGCCCCAGGCTATCTAACTTGTGGGCGGAGTTAGCCACTAGGTTTCCCAATATATACTCGGGGAGATATCGATTCAGGTGAAGAGGAGAAGGACAGCAGAAGCCGAGCAAAAGACAGAAAAACAGCCAGGCGGTCCGCTGGCGGGGCGGGACAGTCTGTCACCTACAGACCCCCCCCCCCCTCTCGCTAGTCCACGGAGACTAAGACACTTGGTGAGTTGAACATTGAGGGACTTGTCGTGTTCACTAACCAGGTGTTGTGTGACGATCAGGGGCAGTCGAGTTGTAGGGTTCTCGAATTCTTGGATGATGACTCACTTTGAATATTAAGCTTTGAACATTTATACTTGCTTAAATTATGATACTTAGTATGTGAAATATAATTGAAAGTTATTATTTAAAGTGGGTTTAACTTTGTTACCTGGAGTCTTGAGTGAGATGAGAAAATCTCAGCGGTTACTGGTTCATGAAATTAATGAGTACATGATACAGAGGGAGCATACCTCTTGATAATATCTTGTGAGTATATTATGTTGATACAGATAAGTTCCATTCCTTGTCTTGTATGTATATGATCTAGAATGGATGGTGGCAGCATTTTCTACTTTCTAATTTCTTCTTCTACTATCTACTCTACTATCATTTCCTACTTCTACTATCTACTTTCCTACTTCTACCTATCTACCCTTCTACCTCGTCTACTTCTCCTACTCACTTCTTACTTACTCGATACTCAATCTTTTCCACCCCCCCCCCCCCGTTTACACCATACCCGCGGGGTACCTACCCCCGGGTGGTACACAGTAATACCATACCCGCGGGGTACCTACAGCCCGGGTGGTACACAGTAATACCATACCCGCGGGGTACCTACACCCCGGGTGGTACACACTAATACATACCCGCGGGGGTACCTACAGCCCGGGTGTACACAGTAATACCATACCCGCGGGGTACCTACAGCCCGGGTGGTACACGGTAATACCATACCCGCGGGGTACCTACAGCCCGGGTGGTACACGGTAATACCATACCCGCGGGGTACCTACAGCCCGGGTGGTACACAGTAATACCATACCCGCGGGGTACCTACAGCCCGGGTGGTACACAGTAATACCATACCCGCGGGGTACCTACAGCCCGGGTGGTACACAGTAATACCATACCCGCGGGTACCTACAGCCCGGGTGGTACACGGTAATACCATACCCGCGGGGTACCTACAGCCCGGTGGTACACGGTAATACCATACCCGCGGGGTACCTACAGCCCGGGTGGTACACAGTAATACCATACCCGCGGGGTACCTACAGCCCGGGTGGTACACAGTAATACCATACCCGCGGGGTACCTACAGCCCGGGTGGTACACAGTAATACCATACCCGCGGGGTACCTACAGCCCGGGTGGTACAACGGTAATACCATACCCGCCGGGTACCTACAGCCCGGTGGTACACAGTAATACCATACCCGCGGGGTACCTACAGCCCGGGTGGTACACAGTAATACCATACCCGCGGGGTACCTACAGCCCGGGTGGTACACGTATACCATACCCGCCGGGTACCTACAGCCCGGGTGGTACACACTAATACCATACCCGCCGGTACCTACAGCCCGGGTGGTACACAGTAATACCATACCCGCCGGGTACCTACAGCCCGGGTGGTACACACTAATACCATACCCGCCGGGTACCTACAGCCCGGGTGGTACACACTAATACCAAATGAGTGGTACCATCAATACCTTTACAGGTAATTAGCGTCATTCCACCGTACTTAACAAGGCCATTAACGCGCTAGAAATATTCCACCACATGAGACGAACATTAAAAAAAATATATTGTAACTTTCATTAAGTGTTTTGTCTTGAAGAACATTGTTAATAGACACACTTAGAAAACAGGCATCTTGGAAGTAAGCGTCGCCCTAATGTCCGCATGAGAGTAAGGGTGTAAATGGTGGTGTCGGTAGCCCCGTCTCCGCACGACGGCGCCGCCCTAACAGCCTCTCCTGGCCTGGGATGACTGCTGGGGAGGGTCCTGCTCGCCGCGAGATGGTAAAACATTGTGAATTATGTTAAGACGCGCATCTTGCTTCCTTATGGACTAATTCTTCCTGTGAGCGCTATTAGGAGACGCCTCCACGGCTGCTACCCAGCGCCACCTGCCTCCTCAAATATGATTTATATATATATTACCGGGAGAATACCTGGAGTATTCCTGGAGCCTACCTGGATCATACATGGAGCATACCTAGAGCATACTGGAGCATACCTGGAGCGTACCTGGAGCATACCTAGAACATACCTGGAGCATAACCTGGAGCATACCTGAGCATACTGGAGCATAGCTGAAGCATGCCTGCAGCATACCTGGGGCACACCTGGAGCGTACCTGGAGCATTCCTGGAGCCTACCTGGATCATACATGGAGCATACCTAGAGCATACTTGGAGATACCTGAGCATACCTGGAGCATAGCGGGAGCATTCCTGGAGCATACCTGGAGCATTCCTGGAGTATTCTAGAGCATACCTGAGCATACCTGGATCATACCTGGACATTCCTGGAGCATTCCTGGAGTATTCCCTAGAGCATACCTGGATCATACCTGGAGCATTCTTGGAGCTACCTAGAGAATTCCTGGAGCATACCTAGAGCATTCCTGGAGTATACCTGAGCATACCTGGAGCATACCTGGGGCATCCTGGAGCGTACCTAGAGCATACCTAGAACATACCTGGAGCATACCTGAGCATACCTGGAGCATAGCTGAAGCATGCCTGGAGCATACCTGGGGCACACCTGGAGCGTACCTGGAGCATACTTGGAGCATACCTGGAGCATACCTGGAGCGTACCTGGGACATACCTGGAGCATACCTGGAGCATACCTGAGCATACCTGAGCATACCTGGGGCACCTGGAGCATACGTAGCATACCTTGGCATACCTGGAGCATACCTGAGCATACATGGAGCATACCGGAGCATACATGGAGCATATCTGGAGCATACCTGGAGCATACTGAGCATACCAGAGCGTACCTGAACATACCTGGAGCATACGTGAGCATACATGGGCATACCTGGGGCATACCTGAGCATACCTGGAGCATACCTGAACATACCTGGAGCATACTGGGGCATACCTGAGCATATTTGAGCATACCTGAGCATACCTGGCGCATACTTGAGCATACCTGGGCATACCTGAGCATACCTGGCGCATTACTTGAGCATACCTGAAGCATACCTGAGCATACCTGGGGGCATACCGGAGCATACCTTGAGCATATCTAACATACCGTCGCAACCTGGAGATACCGGTGTGGGGAAAACCTGACTCCAATAATAATAATTTGTTTAAGGCTCTGAGACCCAGTAACTAATAATTAAATAAATGTAAATATATATACTTCGATAGCTATGAAGGACCACCACTTTTTGAGAAAAAGTGGAAAACAAAGAGACAATGGAAAAAACTGATCTTAGGAACTAGTGTCCTATGGATCTTGGTAAAACTGTAATGATTATATGAATGGAGTCAAATTAACTACACAAAATTGGGGGGTTACATGCTAAAAGATTAATACATCCCTAGCATTATTCTGGTGCTGGTTCTTCACCAGAGTAAATCAAATGTGTGAGTAAAAATATAGAATATAATATTGATGGAGGTAAATGCACCTCAATATACTACTGAAATGTTGAGCAACATCAGTAAATCAAAGGGTTAGTATCATTGATCTCTTTAGGAGATCACTACTGTAACTATGGAGTTATTGCTACTGATGAAAATGGACAGCTTAGCTGTGAATCTAGAAGTAATCAGTTGCTACGCTCCACCGACGACGTGTTGCATAGGGTAAATTGTTGCACAGAACGGTGGGGAAGCCTAGCACCTCGGTTGAAGTCGCCTTGGTACTGAAAGGCAATTACATTGTAGAAATCTTCTACACAATAGGTAATTACATTTACATCCTAAATCATGAGGATGACGGTAGTAAATTATCAGCTAATGTCTGAACAATTTGTATCATAGAAATAAACTGATAATCATATAATTAGATGGCAAATTTAATTAAGACACGTACTATATTTTGTTGGTTTGCATTCGGCCTAACGACTGCTACCTAAATGTTAAAAGTGGCCACATAATAACAAAAAGGGTAAACTTAGCAGCCGAGCCTCGTGTCGTTGATGTGAAGACTTGAGCAACTCTTCGTCCTCCAGCTGCTGCTTGAAAGACGTTGACTCTGGAGATGCTCGTATAATAGTCTATGACACGGCTATGTTGTGCCAGATAACGCGGCACCGCTCAACTGATCGTGGGAGCGAAATAAATAGGTCGAAACAGCTCTGCTACACGCTGTTAATGGCGTCCGTGCTCTCGTTCACGTGTCAAGTGACGCTCTCCCTTCTTCCTCCTGCTCCTTATTGCGCATGCGCGGCTTTCGAGCGTAAATGAATATGTATTTATCGCAATTGACTAAGGAAGGAAGAGGTAATAACAAGTATTAATATCACATTAAATTCTTCTGTGATAAAATAGAAGTTCTAGTAACATAAATTGGCTTACTAAAAGTTGTGCAGCCAATCGAGGAAATTAAAGTAAATCATTTGCATCAAGTAATTTCCTCTAGAATGTTTAAATGTTAGTTAAATAAGGGAGCTCCAGTAAGTAATAGTATACTACAAATCAAAGTTAACTATTTTTAGTAAAGGAAATGATAAACTGGACTCTTGTTATAAATCCAACTAAATGTGGAGAAAATTCATGTTGCTGCCTGTTGTTCCTCACGTACTAGGAAGAATTTGGCAATGAATAAATCATGATAATGATTAAATTTATAAGTTAGTAATTTTAGTAACTACTTTGGTTATATAAATACAATGATGTATAAAACTGTTGGTTATTTCCAACATAACTCCGGGGAGAGAAAACTCGGGTCGTAGTTCAGGTATTAGTACTAACGTACACCTGTTTCTCTATCCTGAAGTTATATTCATGGGTTAGTAGGTTAGTACGTACCTAACGAATGTCCCGAATCTGTGGTAGATGACTAAGTCAACATGGGGACGTAAATAAACATTGAAAATTATTGAATAATTCCTTTGTAAGATACAGAAGGATATTAACAAAATAAATTATGAATAATTGGATCATTTAAGATTAAGGAGACCTCATCAATACAGTGAGGCTACTGTCCAAGGTCACTATGACTCGTAACTAATTACTGGACATCAACTCATCACTGCATCAGTATGGTCACCTCAAGTTTAAATGATAAGTTATCTACTCTTGAATAGAATCAAAATATTGTTTAAGTTTCTGTTTGCAGTTCTGAGCAGCGACTCTTGATGGTCTTGTGCTCGGTTGAGTAGAATCATTGTTCTCTGAAACTTGGGTTACAGGTATATCTGTAGAACACTCGTGTTCTGCTAACTCTAAAGGTACTAATTTCTCTAGTGTTTTCAAGGTAGTAGTGCCTCGACACTGAACTTTAACAATTCGTAATACACCATGGCGGTCAGGATGGATATCAACAATTTTACCTATAGGCCAATCTGACCTGGGTCCATCACTGTCTACTAGGACAAGATCACCTGGTTTAAGTTGAACTTTATTGTATGGGCTTGCAGCTCCATAATGATATTCTCTTAAAGCAGTTAAATATTCACGTGTCCAGACCTCATTCCACTTCTCTATTACTCTTGAAAGGTGTCTATAACTCTCCACTAAGTCACTTGCTTTGACACACGAAGGGTCAGCTGGATCCTCGTCTCCTAGAGATATTAGAGGGCTCAGAAGACCACCATGAATCAAATGAGAGGGGCTTAGGGGTTCTCTTTGAGAGAAATCTTCTGTTAAATAGGTTAGAGGTCTGTTGTTGACTCGTGCTTCAATTTCCACGACAAGGGTCTGTAACTCGGTGAGATTAATTTTCTGCCTGTGTAAGGTTTTTCTTAGGCATTTCTTAACAGTTCCCACCATTCTTTCGTAAAAACCGCCATGCCATGGTGCTCTTGGAGGAATAAATTTCCAATAGCATTGTCTCTGTTTGAGCACAGAGTGTACTTCTGGATGGTTCCATATTTCTTGTAAGCAAGCTTCTCCTGCCACGAAGTTAGATCCATTATCCGAGATCATTAATTTTGGGCAAGATCTTCGTGCAGCAAATCTGCGAAAGGCTTGCAGAAAGGCTTCTGCACTCATGTCAGAAGTGACTTCTAAATGTACTCCGCGTGTGGTAGCACACGTGAAAAGGCAAATGTAGGCTTTCACTGGAATCTTGTCCGGTGTGCCTGTTAAAATTAGTGCTCCTGTATAGTCGACACCTGTGGTTTCAAAGGGACGAAGGTGAACGACTCGCTCCTTAGGTAGGGGCGGTGGACCTGGATAAGGACACACTCGAGCATCATATCTCTTGCAGATTATACAAGACTTGATTAAAGATTTAACAGTTTGGCGACCTTGGGGAAGCCAAAAACGTTGTCTGATTTCAGTAAGAGTATCTAATACTCCACCATGCAATGTATTATGCTCATGGTAATGTAAAACTATGAGTTTAGTAATGATGTGGTGACGTGGAAGAAGTATAGGATTCTTCGTATCTAAATTTATTTCTGCATGAAGCAGACGTCCGCCGCATCTCAAAATGTTATAGTTGTCTGAGTCAAGCCAAATACCCAGAGACTTACTCAACCTTTCTGGGAGATGTTCATATTCCTTCCCATAAGTCTCTTGTTGAGCTTGTTTGACCCAATATTTGATGGAACTAGGAAATCGATACTTGATCCCCATCTTGTTGATGAAATCAAATACCATTTCTGTAACTCTTAGTAATTTACTTAAACTGGAATAGCGATGAGGATTGATAGCTAAAATTCGAGGGGGTTCTGGATCCACAACAGGGGTAGTGATATTGGTCACAATGACTTGCGGCTTCTGTTGGGGCCACTGACCACTAACTAGCCATTGGGGTCCATTAAACCACATCTCGGTTTTAACTAATTGCTTTAAAGTCAAACCTCTGGATAAATAGTCAGCTGGATTGTCCTTGGTTGGGACATGTCTTAATTTATAACCAGCAGACAGTTCACGAATTTCCCTTACTCTATTGCTGACATAGGGAGTTTTGTTGTTGTCATTTTTTACCCACTGCAATACTGCTTCATTGTCCGACCACACTACTATTTCACCAAGGTGAACATTACTGAGGGTTTTGATCAGGCAATGGGCCAGTCTTACACCTACTAATAAGGCAGTTAATTCCATTTGGGGTAGTGACCTCCTTTTAATCGGGGCTACCCTTGCCTTAGATGTAAGCAAAAATGATTGTTGAGTATTAACTAGATAGGCTACTGAGCCATACGCTTTGCCTGAAGCATCGCAGAATACATGTAAATTTGTGGGTGAATTTAGTCCTAAGGTATTTCGAGGAAACTGTAGAATACTAAGTTTGTTGTAATCAGGAATCAACTGCTGCCATTTTTCTTGGAGATCCTCCGGCAACGTTTCATCCCACCTCAAATTCCTTTGCCAGCACTCCTGCATAAGGAGTTTACCCTTAATAAGTATAGGACTGAGTAGGCCTAAAGGGTCAAATGGCTTGCTGACATGGGAGAGTAGTTTTTNAAGTATCCAAATCACCTAGAATTCTACCGAGGGACAAGTGACCGCGAGGGACGGTCGGAAAGCAAGACACACGCTCGTCCTGGAAGGCAGGACATTCAACAAGGATATGCACAACTGTAAGAGGGACAACGCAATGCAGACAATAAGGAGCAGGGCGGTGCTCCATTAAGTGACGTGGGTTAAGCGAGTATGGCCAACGTAGCCGTGGCAAAGCAGTTTCCTACCGTTACGGTGGTTGGAGGAAGGCCACGGAGACACACTACATGTGAGAGTATGCAGCTTGTTACTAACCACAGAGGACAAACCCTTGCCAACGGGCAAGATGGAGGAATGAATAATAGGATAAAAGTCGGAATAAGGAATACCTTTACGGGAGATGGGACAAGAACGGATGGCTTCCTTAGCGGCATCATCCGCCACGCTCATGAAAGAAACACAAATGGCTGGGAACCCAGCCAAACTCTACTGGTTTAAATTTACTAGAAATAAGAAACAGCCAATGTTGAATCTCGATGACCACCGGATGGACAGGTTTAAAAGACCTAGAGCCATGAGGGTACTACGAGAGTCATCTACAACCACAAAGGTGGAATGAGAATGAGAAAGCAAGAGACGGAGAGCATAGAGAATAGCATAAAATTCCGCTGTAAAGAGCTAGCCTCCAAAGGGAGGCGACACATATAAGTACGGTTAGGAAAAACAACAGAGTAGCCCACACCGTCTGCAGACTTAGACCCATCGGTAAAGATGGAAATAGAGTGGGAGTGTGAAGAAAGTGCTCAAGGAAAAGGCTTTTCAGAATTGTAGGAGGGGTAAAGGCTTTATAATACATGTCAAGGACGTACAAAACTAGGGAAGGGGGACCCTCCACGGAGGCAAGGAAGGAACAATATGAGAAGAATCATTAGAAATACGAACAGAAAGAGAATCCTGTAAGCGAGATAACCGGACAGAAAGTGGGAGACGATGAAGAGGAACAGGAGCTACAGGAGGAGGAAAAGTCAAAGCACGACAGAGACGAGAGGAAGGATGTTGTAAGGACCGCGCAAGATAGCAAAGCCAGTTGCGATCACGGCAGTCCTGAAGAGAAAGCCAGTGTCAACATACAAACTGAGGGTGGGAGTTGAACAAAAGGCACCAGAGCTGAGACGCAACCCAGTATGGTGCAAAGCATCAGGACGGCAAATAGTAGAAGGAGAAGCAGAAGAGTAGCAGGGCAACCATAATCGAGTTTAGACAGGACGAGAGAGGAGTGCAAATAGAGGAGCGTGCACCTATCTGCTCCCCAAGAAGTATGGGACAAAACCTTAAGTAGGTTAAGGGCCTTAGAGCATTCAACTCGGAGGTAAGAGATATGGGCTGACCAGACAAACGAGTGTCAAAGACTAACCCCAAGAGCTTTGCGGAATCCCTGTACACAATGGGACGACCATAAAGCGACAAAGAGGGACAAAGAATGACATACTTCCGAGTAAAAGGCATGGCACAAGTCTTAGACGCAGAGAACTTGAAGCCATGATCGGTGGCCCAAGACGACACGGCATCAATTGCAAGTTGAAGCCGGCGTTGAAGGAGAGGTGAATCTTCACCGACAGCAAAGGGTAAGATCATCAACATAGAGAGCAGAGAAGACGCCAGAAGGAAGAGAGGAAAGAAGACCGTTAAGGGCAACTAGGAAAAGAGTAGTGCTCAGAACACTACCCTGGGGTACACGGTCAGAGCCGGTCGGCCGAGCGGTGGAGCAGTGGAGCGGTTGGAACATTGTGGAGCCGGCCGGCGAGCGGACAGAACGCTGGACTTGTGATCCTGTGGTCCTGGGTTCAATCCCAGGCCCCGGCGAGAAACAATGGGCAGAGTTTCTTTCACCCTATGCCCCTGTTACCTAGCAGTAAAATAGGTACCTGGGTGTTAGTCAGCTGTCACAGGCAGCTTCTTGGGGTGGAGGTTGGTCAAGAACCGGGCCGCGGGGACACTAAAAGCCCCAAAATCATCTCAAGATAACCTCAAGATACACCCTCATACTGCCGAAAAGGGGCAGAGAGAGGAGTACCAAGCCGCACACGAAAGGAACGACGAGAGAGGAAGCTCTGGAGGAAGAGAGGGAGGTTCCCACGAAGGCCAAATGAATGAAGTTGAGACAGAATATGATACCGCAGGTAGTGTCGTAAGCCTTTCCAGGTCAAAAAGGACGGCAACAACGGTGGTCTTCGCAGCAAAGCAGTACAAATATAGACCTCCAAGTTCACCAGGACATCCGTTGTGCTGCGGCACTTGCGAAAACCAAATGGAGAAGGGGAGAGGTAGCGATAGTGTTCTAAGAACCACATCAGACGATCGTTAACCATATGTTCAAAGAGCCTGCAAACACAACTCGTGAGGGCAATAGGGCGGAAGTCCTTGGGGGATGACCCGAGAGACCCTGGTTTCCGAACAGGGAGGACAACAGCATCGAGCCAGTCTTCAGGGACCGACGACGACTCCCAGACCCAATTGTACAGATTCAGTAAATACTGAGACGTGCAAGGAGGGAGATGGCGAAGCATTTCATAATGAATGCCATCGGAGCCCGCTGCCATAAAACCGCAAAGGGCTAGGGCAGACTGAAGCTCAGAGAGAGAGAAGGGATCATTATAGGGAGGTCAAGATAAGTACAGAAATTTAAAGGATGAGATTCAAGAAGAGGGTTACGAAGAAGGAAGGATTGAGGGAGATGAGAACCAGAACTAACAGAGGAGAAATGGGAACCCAGTTCGGTCGCAACCTGCAATGGGTCCGCCACAAGAGCACCATGGAGGTGAAGGACCGGTGAGAGATCGGGAACGAACTTACCCGCAATCTTGCGGATGCGCTTCCAGACCAGTGGGAGAAGAGTTTTGGATGTAACGGTGGAGACATAAGATGCCCAGCAAGCACGTTTAGCCGCACGGAGAGTCCTACGGGCCACCGCACTCGCCTTCCGAAACAAAAGAAAAGACTCGACCGTCTGCCTGCGGCGATGTCTCTTCCAGGCTGCACGCTTACAGCGGACAGCCCGAGCACAGTCCATATTCCACCAGGGAATGCACTTCCATGTTCTCCGAGAGGAAAAGCGAGGAATAGAATGGAGGGCAGCGTCAAAGACAGTGTCATGAAAAAGAAGGAGGGCGCGAGGAAGAGGCAGAACGGAGAGGTCAGAAATAGTAGCATGGAGAGTAAAGAGGCGCCAGTCAGCCTCGGCAAACCGCCACCTAGGGAAGGAGAGAGGAGGGCGAAAGATCAGAGAAAGATCGAGACAAGAAAGGGAGCGAGTCCGAGAGTCCAAATGAGTGGGCTCACCAGAATTAAGAAGGGACAGGGAAGAAGAGAGGATGAAAGGTTCAAGGAGGCGACCCCAGGTGTTTGTCAGCACATCACCCCAAAGGGCATGACGACAATTGAAATCACCCAGCAGGAGCACAGGCTCCGGCAAGGAGTCTAGGAGGTGTTTAAGATCGGGAAGAGAAAGTGAGACAGTGGGGGGGGGGGGGGAGATAAAGGGAACAAACCGTGTACCATCTACGCAGAAAGACACGGGCGGCAGAACAGTGGAGAGGTGAGGAAAAAAGTAAGGGGACAAAGGGAACATCGGAGCGAATCAAGAGGCAGAAGAATTATGGACCCCAGCTGTCACTGGGGGGGGGGGGGAGAGAAAAGAATAGCCACGGAAGCGACCAGGACGAGCACCAAGCATCGGCTCCTGGAAACAGACACAAAGGGGCGAAAACTGTGAAATGAGAAGTTGGAGGTCAAGGAAATTGGCGTAAAATCCACGGATGTTCCATTGAAGAAAAGACATCAGCAAAGAGAGAGAGGAGACTAACAGAGAGCAAAGAAGAAACAAAGGTGAATAGGAGCACAGCACGCTAAAAAGCACAGAGTCAGGATCAGGGTCAGGAAAGTCAGGGTTAGGGGGCATGGGTAAACTGAGTAAAGAAGGAGGGAAAGAAGCGGGAGGACAGACCAGAGGTGGACGAGCAGGGTCTGGAGGAGGAGGAAGGGGAAGAGGAGCGGCAGAAAGAGGGGAGCGCACCTCAGCAAGGGCAGTAACCGAGATGGAACCGGGGCTAAAGAAACCCCACAGTAGGAACAGGGTGCTCCACCACCGAAGTGGGAGGGAAGGAACGATAGAATCAGAGATAGGGGGTGAAGAAGAAAGTGAAGCCTTCTTACCGACAGGGAAAGAGAAGGAGAGGAGCCAGGTTTCCGCTTCTGACTCAAAGATATGGGCGTCCCAGCAGCAATGTACTAGGCAATAGACTCCAGCATCTCGATAGGAGAAGAAGAGCGAGAGCGAACAACACAACCATCAGGAGAGCGATGGACGTCGGCCCGCACAGTCAGGCGGTGTGGAGAGCCAAGAGACGGAGGAGAATGACAGGAAGGAGGACTAGAGGGAGAGGAAAAAGAAGACACAGGAGACGTGACAGACTGGGTAGAAAGAAGGGGAGCCCTAGACAGAGAACCAGGAGGGGGACCCTTCGGAACAGAACGGAGGGAAACAGGGTAGGTGGTGGTGGGCGTGTCTGGGTCTAAGGCTCGGAAACGGTTGTGAGACTGAGGAAGGCAGGAAGGACGAGGAGAGGAAGAACGCACCACTCGAGCATAGGAGACACCAGCGAAAGAGGGGAGATGATGAACTTGGCGCCGAGCCTCAGGAAAAGACAAACGGTTCGGTGCTTCAAGTTGAGGACAGCCGCCTCAAGTTTGTAACGAATACATGCACGGGAGAAGGTAGGGTGGGCCTCACCGCAATTGAGGCAGCGGGCCTGGGAGAAGTGCACTCCAACTTAGAGTGACCCTCGCTTCCACACAGGGGACAGAGAGAGACAGGAACTAGAGCATTTGAGGGTACCATGCCCAAACCTCCAGCAATTACGAAGAGCCGAGGAGATGGAATATATTCCTGAACGGAGCATCTGGCACCAGCAAGAATGACAGAGGGTAGAAGGGTCCTACCATCAAAGGTAACCTTCACAACTGAAGGGGCAGACGGCGATGACCACGAGGGGGACGAGTAAATGTATCCACCTGGAGGACAGAATGACCCTGGGCCTCGAGGATATGCTTGTATCTTCGTGGCAGTCCTAGAGATCTCTAACACCGGTCGCAACATGGCGCGGGAGGAGAACAGTGCCAACACTGGCATTCAACCGAGCGTTCTTCGAGACCCAAACAGGGGTCTCGCCAAGGTAGGATAAGGCGGCCAAGCGGGTGGCCGCATTCCTGAGAAGGAGCAGCAACGACACAGGTACCAAGACGAGTGGGGTTGAAGGTGACAGAGGCATCCACGGAATCGACAAGATGCCTTTGAAGGGAAAAATCGTCAGGAGAAGTTGAATCCAAAGGTTGGAGGTCAAAGACTTAGTCACGTAGCAGGACTAAACAAAGCATGGAACGAAGTAGGATGGGAAGGGAGCATATGAGAGCGGCTGTGAAAGGGATGGTGATGAGAACCCTTAGAGAGAGACGGGTCGAAAGGTGCAGAAGTCACAAGAAGAGATGGAGCCGTGCACGGGGACGAGACGGTCACCACAGCAGGCTTGGGGCTATACCCAACCACAGAGGAGGGAGGGGAGCAGGGAGGAAGGGTCTGGTCTGGTCTGGGCCTAAACCGGGTCCTGTAGTGGGGACTACAGATCTCTGTAGATCCAACCAATCTCTGCCGAAACAAACAACTGACCTTGGCAGCCACACTCCCGCTACCATTGGTCGATCAGCAGGGACACTGGGGTGCTTGAAATTTACTCAGGAGGGTGCGGCTCCAACACTGGCATCGTTGTCGGTGTACACATACCTACTTGAGCCGCTGTGACTCCCCACTCTCTCCTTGTTGGTATGATCTCTTAAATCCCCTTTTAACGAATTTTGTATTCTATGCCACCCTGTCTGCATATGTGATCCTTTCTCTCTCTCTCTCCTGATTTCTGGGAAGCCTCACCAGGACAAGAGCAAAGCCAGCTAACATACACATTTAATAAATGGAAAAACAAATACAATGCATGACATGAAAACATTAAAATAGTATCATACAACACTCTAAGCTGTTACAACCTGGTAGCAATCCAATATCATACCCTGGCTTCACCAACCGTTTATATCAAGTGGCTGCCCAACTCTTGGCTTACCACTTGCTATGCTCTCACTAAACGGGGGTGAAATCTCGTCATAACAATATTATACACTCAACCCTAAACGTATATAAACTCAGCCTGTGGCTGAAGCACAAGAAACATCTGCATAGATATTCCCCAACACAAGAAGAATCAATCTCTCACACTGTGTCTTACACGTCAATAAGCATTATCCCAAACTGCTGTACAATGAAGTCTCTTCAAACACCAGTGATGCTTCACCACGTAGACAAGTGAAACTCCTCCTCACTGTTCCTTTACAGTGCTTGAGGTCAACTCCTCAATATAGAGTTCTGCTCTCCCACAGATTTCAGCATACACTTCTCCAGCCTCGAAGTTTCTTCAATAACTTCTTCCCTGTCCTCAAGTTCTTCTATCAACTCCTCCCCAAACAAACCTGCAATGTATTCACAGAAAATGAAACTCCTCCATCCAACATCTCATTAAACCTGAACGCGTCGCCGCGACAGTCCTCCCCCATCTTGGGCGAGTCCATCTTCAAGGTGTCCAGACTTGCTGCTGGCCGCTCCCTCCCCCAACCCCCTCAGTCATACACTGACCTTCGTCGAGGGAGGACATATCACTCCTCCCTCCAATATGTTCTCCTATCTCTACTCTCTTATTTCAGCTTACTGGAATAATAAAATATCTATCCTACATGTATAACCTGTAAGAAGTGTTATATGAGCTTACCGCAGAGACTGTCTCAGGGGCGCTAAGTCCTGGTCCTCACAAGGGCGCTCACACAGGTCGCCCACAAAATCACTATAGGACTGCATCACAAGGCTTCTTCTAGTCCTGACTTGAGCACTTTAAATCGTCTTCAGGCTTTACACATAAATTCCTGCTCGAGTAGGAGCACACAACTAGGGGCTCCTCCTTTGCCAGGAGCTCAGCAGAGCGCGGCCATCTTTACCGACCTCTGTTGCTCAGTAAGTTCATGCCGTCGTCCCGCGAGACTCGTGTCACGTCGCCAAAGCATTGACATCTCATTTCATGTCAGTTATTAACATGTTCATCCTCGGCTCAAATTTAATTCAGTCACCATCCTTCATTGTGTGTATATATATATATATATATATATATATATATATATATATATATATAATATATATATATATGTATATATATATATATATATATATATATATAATATATATATATATATATATATATAGATATATATATATATATATATATGTCGTACCTAGTAGCCAGAATGCATTCTCAGCTACTATGCAAGGCCCGATTTGCCTAATAAGCCAAGTTTTCATGAATTAATTGTTTTTTCGACTACCTAACCTACTAACCTAACCTAACCTAACTTTTTCGGATACCTAACCTAACCTAAACTATAAAGATAGGTTAGGTTAGGTTAGGTAGGTTGGTTAGGTTCGGTCATATAACTACGTTAATTTTAACTCCAATACATAAAATTGACTCATACATAATGAAATGGTAGCTTTATCATTTCATAAGAAAAAAATTAGAGAAAATATATTAATTCATGAAAACTGGCTTATTAGGCAATCGGACCTTGCATAGTAGGCTGAGAAGTGCGTTCTGGCTACTAGGTACGACATATATATATATATATATATATATATATATATATATATATATATATTATATATATATATATATTATATATTTCTTTCATCTGACCTCTCAATTATGTCTCGTATGTGGAATAACTCTCAGACTCGTTCTTGAGGCTACCTGGGTCATAACACCAGCCACTACAAGTGACCAGTTACTACCAGTCACCCCACTTGACAACCCTTGTCACGCCTCCACCACACTTGACAACACTTGCCATGCCACCACCACACTTGACAACCGTGGCCACGTCTCCACCAAACTTGACAACCCTTGCCATGGAACTTGTATCTCTAGCACTATATTTTTGGGTTCTTTTTCCAATATTGTGTAAATCATCATTAGAACGGAGGAAAATTTAAAGGAAATATCACCTACTGCCCAAAAAGACTTTATAGATCTATAATGAAGGGACGGACAGCCTCGGAGCCTGTAAAAACAAGATTTTAAGTCCTATTTGATTGCTGTGGGCGGCAGAATGTGTCACTCTGCCAGACGACTATTACCAACATTTACTCAAAAGGATTCAACGATAAAACCGGTTTCAAAGTTCAACAATGCTTGAATTAAACATTTCAGCACAAAAGCCTGTAACTAATTATGTATTTCTTTTTGTCGCTTTTTAATATGGAATTTTATCACAGTGAAGACTTATTTTTCAGCTTCAGCTTGAACAGAGAGGATTTATGAAGATAGGCTGCTTCCGGGTAGGCTGTTTGTACAGGCTGCTTCCGGGTAGGCTGTTTGTACAGGCTGCTTCCGGGTAGGCTGTTTGTACAGGCTGCTTCCGGGTAGGCTGTTTGTACAGGCTGCTTCCGGGTAGGCTGTTTGTACAGGCTGCTTCCGGGTAGGCTGTTTGTCCAGGCTGCTTCCGGGTAGGCTGTTTGTCCAGGCTGCTTCCGGGTAGGCTGTTTGTACAGGCTGCTTCCGGGTAGGCTGTTTGTACAGGCTGCTTCCGGGTAGGCTGTTTGTACAGGCTGCTTCCGGGTAGGCTGTTTGTACAGGCTGCTTCCGGGTAGGCTGTTTGTACAGGCTGCTTCCGGGTAGGCTGTTTGTACAGGCTGCTTCCGGGTAGGCTGTTTGTACAGGCTGCTTCCGGGTAGGCTGTTTGTACAGGCTGCTTCCGGGTAGGCTGTTTGTACAGGCTGCTTCCGGGTAGGCTGTTTGTACAGGCTGCTTCCGGGTAGGCTGTTTGTACAGGCTGCTTCCGGGTAGGCTGTTTGTACAGGCTGCTTCCGGGTAGGCTGTTTGTACAGGCTGCTTCCGGGTAGGCTGTTTGTACAGGCTGCTTCCGGGTAGGCTGTTTGTACAGGCTGCTTCCGGGTAGGCTGTTTGTACAGGCTGCTTCCGGGTAGGCTGTTTGTACAGGCTGCTTCCGGGTAGGCTGTTTGTACAGGCTGCTTCCGGGTAGGCTGTTTGTACAGGCTGCTTCCGGGTAGGCTGTTTGTACAGGCTGCTTCCGGGTAGGCTGTTTGTACAGGCTGCTTCCGGGTAGGCTGTTTGTACAGGCTGCTTCCGGGTAGGCTGTTTGTACAGGCTGCTTCCGGGTAGGCTGTTTGTACAGGCTGCTTCCGGGTAGGCTGTTTGTACAGGCTGCTTCGGGTAGGCTGTTTGTACAGGCTGCTTCCGGGTAGGCTGTTTGTACAGGCTGCTTCCGGGTAGGCTGTTTGTACAGGCTGCTTCCGGGTAGGCTGTTTGTACAGGCTGCTTCCGGGTAGGCTGTTTGTACAGGCTGCTTCCGGGTAGGCTGTTTGTACAGGCTGCTTCCGGGTAGGCTGTTTGTACAGGCTGCTTCCGGGTAGGCTGTTTGTACAGGCTGCTTCCGGGTAGGCTGTTTGTACAGGCTGCTTCCGGGTAGGCTGTTTGTACAGGCTGCTTCCGGGTAGGCTGTTTGTACAGGCTGCTTCCGGGTAGGCTGTTTGTACAGGCTGCTTCCGGGTAGGCTGTTTGTACAGGCTGCTTCCGGGTAGGCTGTTTGTACAGGCTGCTTCCGGGTAGGCTGTTTGTACAGGCTGCTTCCGGGTAGGCTGTTTGTACAGGCTGCTTCCGGGTAGGCTGTTTGTACAGGCTGCTTCCGGGTAGGCTGTTTGTACAGGCTGCTTCCGGGTAGGCTGTTTGTACAGGCTGCTTCCGGGTAGGCTGTTTGTACAGGCTGCTTCCGGGTAGGCTGTTTGTACAGGCTGCTTCCGGGTAGGCTGTTTGTACAGGCTGCTTCCGGGTAGGCTGTATCTGTGCAGGCTGTATCCGGGCAGGCTGTGTTTGTACTTACCTAGTTGTGTTTGTGGAGGTTGAGCTCTGGCTCTTTGGTCGCGCCTCTCAACTGTCAATCAACCGATGTACAGTTTTCTGAGCCTACTGGACTATATCAAATCTACATTTGAAACTGTGTATGGAGTCAGCCTCCACCTCATCACTACTTAATGCATTCCAGTTGTTAACTACTCTGACACTGAAAATATTCTTTCTAACGTCTCTGTGGCTCATCTGGGTACTAAGTTTTCACCTGTGTCCCCTTGTTCGTGTCCCACCTGTGCTGAAGAGTTTGTCTTTGTCCATCCTGTCAGTTCCCCTACATATCTCCCCTCACTCTTCTGTCCTCAAGGGATGTGAGGTTCAGCTCCCTTAGAGCACTGTGGAGAAATGCCAGACAGACCACTGGAACATTATCTAACACAATGCAGTTACAAACCCATTAAGATTTCAACTTAGATTCAACAGAGCAGAAGAAGTTGTTAAACACATGGGACAAAATCTTACTGAAGCGACCATACGAGACATAAATACTCTTACCAAGGTAAAACAGAAACAAACAACACTTAGTGGGCCAGCCAGAGGCTTAGGGCCCGCGGAGGAATATCCCTGCAAAAAAAAAAAAAAATCCCTTAGCCTTTCCTCGTATTTCATGCCTGTCAGTTCTGGGACCAGTCTGGTGGCATACCTTCTTCTCTAACTTTCCCTTGTGTTTAACTAGGTATGAACTCCAGGCTGGAGCTGCATACTCCGGGATTGGTCTGACATAAGTGGTGTACAGGGTCCTGAAAGATTCCTTACACAAGTTTCTAAAGGCAGTTCTTATGTTGGCCAGTCTAGCATATGCCACTGATGATATCCTCTTGATGTGGGTCTCTGGGGACAGGTTCGGGTTGATATCAACCCCCAGATCTTTCTATCTGACTCTTGCAGCATATCACCTCCCAGATGGTACCTTGTGTTCAGCCTTCTGCTCCCTTCGCCTGATTTTATTACTTTTCTCCTTCCTGAGTTGACTCTAGCAGCCATTTTCTAAACCATTCCTCCAGTTTGTCCAGGTCGTCCTGTAGTCTCTGTTTATCTCATTCCGTTTTCATTCTTGTCAATAATTGATGCATCATCAGCAAATTTTGAGAGGAATGGGTCTATACCCTCTGGAAGATCATTTACATTACATATTAGAAACCGGATAGGTCCAAGTACTGAGCCCTGTGGGACTTCGCTGGTGCCATCTCGCCACTCCGATGTCTCCCCCTCACAGTTACTCGCTGTTTCCTGTTGCTTAAGTACTCCCTTATCCACTGGAGCCTCACCTTTTACTCCTGCCTGTTGCTCCAACTTTTGTAACAGCCTTTTGAGGGGTACTGTGTCAAAGGCTTTCTGACAGGCCAAAAAAATGCAGTCTGTACAGACTGTATCTGGACAGGCTGTATCTGGACAGGCTCTATCTGAGCAGGCTGTATCTGTGCAGGCTGTATCTGTGCAGGCTGTATATGTGCAGGCTGTATCTGTGCAGGCTGTATATGTGCAGGCTGTATCAGTGCAGGCTGTATATGTGCAGGCTGTATATGTGCAGGCTGTATTTGGACAGGCTGTATCTGTGCAGGCTGTATCTGTGCAGGCTGTATATGGGCAGGCTGTATTTGGACAGGCTGTATATGTGCAGGCTGTATATGTGCAGGTTGTATATGTGCAGGCTGTATATGTGCAGGCTGTATCAGTGCAGGCTGTATATGTGCAGGCTGTATATGTGCAGGCTGTATATGGGCAGGCTGTAAGTGTGCAGGCTGTATATGTGCATGTTGTAACTGTGCAGGCTGTATATGTGCAGGCTGTATATGTGCAGGCTGTATATGTGCAGGCTGTATATGTGCAGGCTGTATATGTGCAGGCTGTATATGTGCAGGCTGTATATGTGCAGGCTGTAACTGTGCAGGCTGTATATGTGCAGGCTGTATATGTGCAGGCTGTATATGTGCAGGCTGTATCTGTGCAGGCTGTATATGTGCATGTTGTAACTGTGCAGGCTGTAACTGTGCAGGCTGTATATGTGCAGGCTGTATATGTGCAGGCTGTAACTGTGCAGGCTGTATCTGTGCAGGCTGTATATGTGCAGGCTGTATATGTGCAGGCTGTATATATGCAGGCTGTATATGGGCAGGTTGTATATGTGCAGGCTGTATATGGGCAGGCTGTATATGTGCAGGTTGTATATGTGCAGGCTGTATACGTGCAGGCTGTATCTGTGCATGTTGTAACTGTGCAGGCTGTATATGTGCAGGCTGTATATGTGCAGGCTGTATATGTGCATGTTGTAACTGTGCAGGCTGTATATGTGCAGGCTGTATATGTGCAGGCTGTATATGTGCAGGCTGTATATGTGCATGTTGTAACTGTGCAGGCTGTATATGTGCAGGCTGTATATGTGCAGGCTGTATATGTGCATGTTGTAACTGTGCAGGCTGTATATGTGCAGGCTGTATATGTGCAGGCTGTATATGTGCATGTTGTAACTGTGCAGGCTGTATATGTGCAGGCTGTATATGTGCATGTTGTAACTGTGCAGGCTGTATGTGTGCATGTTGTAACTGTGCAGGCTGTATATGTGCATGTTGTAACTGTGCAGGCTGTATATGTGCAGGCTGTATATGTGCAGGCTGTATATGTGCAGGTTGTATATGTGCAGGCTGTATATGTGCAGGCTGTATATGTGCATGTTGTAACTGTGCAGGCTGTATATGTGCAGGCTGTATATGTGCAGGCTGTATATGTGCAGGCTGTATATGTGCAGGCTGTATATGTGCAGGCTGTATATGTGCATGTTGTAACTGTGCAGGCTGTATATGTGCAGGCTGTATATGTGCAGGCTGTATATGTGCATGTTGTAACTGTGCAGGCTGTATATGTGCAGGCTGTATATGTGCAGGCTGTATATGTGCATGTTGTAACTGTGCAGGCTGTATATGTGCAGGCTGTATATGTGCAGGCTGTATCTGTGCAGGCTGTATATGTGCATGTTGTAACTGTGCAGGCTGTATATGTGCATGTTGTAACTGTGCAGGCTGTATATGTGCAGGCTGTATATGTGCAGGCTGTATATGTGCATGTTGTAACTGTGCAGGCTGTATATGTGCAGGCTGTATATGTGCAGGCTGTATATGTGCATGTTGTAACTGTGCAGGCTGTATATGTGCATGTTGTAACTGTGCAGGCTGTATATGTGCAGGCTGTATATGTGCATGTTGTAACTGTGCAGGCTGTATATGTGCATGTTGTAACTGTGCAGGCTGTATATGTGCAGGCTGTATATGTGCATGTTGTAACTGTGCAGGCTGTATATGTGCAGGCTGTATATGTGCAGGCTGTATATGTGCAGGCTGTATATGTGCAGGCTGTATATGTGCAGGCTGTATATGTGCAGGCTGTATATGTGCAGGCTGTATATGTGCATTTGTATCTGTGCAGGCTGTATATGTGCAGGCTGTATATGTGCAGGCTGTATATGTGCAGGTTGTATATGTGCAGGCTGTATATGTGCATGTTGTAACTGTGCAGGCTGTATATGTGCAGGCTGTATATGTGCAGGCTGTATATGTGCAGGCTGTATATGTGCAGGCTGTATATGTGCATGTTGTATCTGTGCAGGCTGTATATGTGCATGTTGTAACTGTGCAGGCTGTATATGTGCATGCTGTAACTGTGCAGGCTGTATATGTGCAGGCTGTATATGTGCAGGCTGTATATGTGCAGGCTGTATATGTGCAGGCTGTATATGTGCATGTTGTAACTGTGCAGGCTGTATATGTGCATGTTGTAACTGTGCAGGCTGTATATGTGCAGGCTGTATATGTGCAGGCTGTATATGTGCATGTTGTAACTGTGCAGGCTGTATATGTGCAGGCTGTATATGTGCATGTTGTAACTGTGCAGGCTGTATATGTGCAGGCTGTATATGTGCAGGCTGTATATGTGCATGTTGTAACTGTGCAGGCTGTATATGTGCAGGCTGTATATGTGCAGGCTGTATATGTGCATGTTGTAACTGTGCAGGCTGTATATGTGCAGGCTGTATATGTGCAGGCTGTATATGTGCAGGCTGTATCTGTGCAGGCTGTATATGTGCAGGCTGTATATGTGCAGGCTGTATATGTGCAGGCTGTATATGTGCAGGCTGTATATGTGCAGGCTGTATGTGTGCATGTTGTAACTGTGCAGGCTGTATATGTGCAGGCTGTATATGTGCATGTTGTAACTGTGCAGGCTGTATATGTGCATGTTGTAACTGTGCAGGCTGTATATGTGCAGGCTGTATATGTGCAGGCTGTAACTGTGCAGGCTGTATATGTGCAGGCTGTATATGTGCAGGCTGTATATGTGCAGGCTGTAACTGTGCAGGCTGTATATGTGCAGGCTGTATATGTGCAGGCTGTAACTGTGCAGGCTGTATATGTGCAGGCTGTATATGTGCAGGCTGTATATGTGCAGGCTGTATATGTGCAGGCTGTATATGTGCAGGCTGTATATGTGCAGGCTGTATATGTGCAGGCTGTATATGTGCAGGCTGTATATGTGCAGGCTGTATACGTGCAGGCTGTATATGTGCAGGCTGTATATGTGCAGGCTGTATATGTGCATGTTGTAACTGTGCAGGCTGTATGTGTGCATGTTGTAACTGTGCAGGCTGTATGTGTGCATGTTGTAACTGTGCAGGCTGTATATGTGCAGGCTGTATATGTGCATGTTGTAACTGTGCAGGCTGTATATGTGCATGTTGTAACTGTGCAGGCTGTATGTGTGCAGGCTGTATATGTGCAGGCTGTATATGTGCAGGCTGTAACTGTGCAGGCTGTATATGTGCAGGCTGTATATGTGCAGGCTGTATATGTGCATGTTGTAACTGTGCAGGCTGTATATGTGCAGGCTGTATATGTGCAGGCTGTATATGTGCAGGCTGTATATGTGCATGTTGTAACTGTGCAGGCTGTATATGTGCAGGCTGTATATGTGCATGTTGTAACTGTGCAGGCTGTATATGTGCAGGCTGTATATGTGCAGGCTGTATATGTGCATGTTGTAACTGTGCAGGCTGTATATGTGCAGGCTGTATATGTGCAGGCTGTATATGTGCAGGCTGTATATGTGCAGGCTGTATATGTGCATGTTGTAACTGTGCAGGCTGTATCTGTGCAGGCTGTATATGTGCAGGCTGTATATGTGCAGGCTGTATATGTGCAGGCTGTATATGTGCAGGCTGTATATGTGCAGGCTGTATATGTGCAGGCTGTATCTGTGCAGGCTGTATACGTGCAGGCTGTATATGTGCAGGCTGTATATGTGCAGGCTGTATATGTGCAGGCTGTATATGTGCAGGCTGTATATGTGCATGTTGTAACTGTGCAGGCTGTATATGTGCAGGCTGTATATGTGCAGGCTGTATCTGTGCAGGCTGTATATGTGCAGGCTGTATATGTGCATGTTGTAACTGTGCAGGCTTTGTGTGTGCAGGCTGTATATGTGCAGGCTGTATGTGTGCAGGCTGTATATGTGCATGTTGTAACTGTGCAGGCTGTATATGTGCAGGCTGTATATGTGCAGGCTGTATGTGTGCAGGCTGTATACGTGCATGTTGTAACTGTGCAGGCTGTATATGTGCAGGCTGTATATGTGCAGGCTGTATATGTGCAGGCTGTATATGTGCAGGCTGTATATGTGCATGTTGTAACTGTGCATGCTGTATATGTGTAGGCTGTATATGTGCAGGCTGTATCTGTGCAGGCTGTATATGTGCAGGCTGTATATGTGCAGGCTGTATATGTGCATGTTGTAACTGTTCAGGCTTTATGTGTGCAGGCTGTATATGTGCAGGCTGTATGTGTGCAGGCTGTATATGTGCATGTTGTAACTGTGCAGGCTGTATATGTGCAGGCTGTATATGTGCAGGCTGTATGTGTGCAGGCTGTATACGTGCATGTTGTAACTGTGCAGGCTGTATATGTGCAGGCTGTATATGTGCAGGCTGTATATGTGCATGTTGTAACTGTGCAGGCTGTATGTGTGCAGGCTGTATATGTGCAGGCTGTATATGTGAAAGCTGTATATGTGCAGGCTGTATACCTGCAGGCTGTATATGTGCAGGCTGTATATGTGCAGGCTGTATATGTGCAGGCTGTATCTGTGCAGGCTGTATATGTGCAGGCTGTATATGTGCAGGCTGTATATGGGCAGGCTGTATACGTGCAGGCTGTATATGTGCAGGCTGTATATGTGCAGGCTGTATATGTGCAGGCTGTATACGTGCAGGCTGTATATGTGCAGGCTGTATATGTGCAGGCTGTATATGTGCAGGCTGTATATGTGCAGGCTGTATATGGGCAGGCTGTATATGTGCAGGTTGTATATGTGCAGGCTGTATATGTGCAGGCTGTATCTGTGCAGGCTGTATCTGTGCAGGCTGTATATGTGCAGGCTGTATATGTGCAGGCTGTATATGTGCAGGCTGTATATGTGCAGGCTGTATATGTGCAGGCTGTATATGTGCAGGCTGTATATGTGCAGGATGTATATGTGCAGGCTGTATACGTGCAGGCTGTATATGTGCAGGCTGTATATGTGCAGGCTGTATATGTGCAGGCTGTATCTGCGCAGGCTATATATGTGCAGGCTGTATATGTGCAGGCTGTATACGTGCAGGCTGTATATGTGCAGGCTGTATATGTGCAGGCTGTATATGTGTAGGCTGTATATGTGTAGGTTGTATATGTGCAGGCTATATATGTGCAGGCTGTATACGTGCAGGCTGTATATGTGCAGGCTGTATATATGCAGGCTGTATATGTGCAGGCTGTATACGTGCAGGCTGTATATGTGCAGGCTGTATCTGTGCAGGTTGTATATGTGCAGGTTGTATATGTGCAGGCTGTATACGTGCAGCCTGTATATGTGCAGGCTGTATATGTGCAGGCTGTATATGTGCAGGCTGTATACGTGCAGGCTGTATATGTGCAGGCTGTATATGTGCAGGCTGTATACGTGCAGGCTGTATATGTGCAGGCTGTATATGTGCAGGCTGTATATGTGTAGGCTGTATATGTGTAGGTTGTATATGTGCAGGCTGTATATGTGCAGGCTGTATACGTGCAGGCTGTATATGTGCATGTTGTAACTGTGCAGGCTGTATATGTGCATGTTGTAACTGTGCAGGCTGTATACGTGCAGGCTGTATATGTGCAGGCTGTATATGTGCAGGTTGTATATGTGCAGGCTGTATATGTGCAGGCTGTATATGTGCAGGCTGTATATGTGCAGGCTGTATATGTGCATGTTGTACTGTGCAGGCTGTATGTGTGCATGTTGTAACTGTGCAGGCTGTATGTGTGCATGTTGTAACTGTGCAGGCTGTATATGTGCAGGCTGTATATGTGCAGGCTGTATATGTGCATGTTGTAACTGTGCAGGCTGTATATGTGCATGTTGTAACTGTGCAGGCTGTATGTGTGCATGTTGTAACTGTGCAGGCTGTATATGTGCAGGCTGTTTATGGGCATGTTGTAACTGTGCAGGCTGTATGTGTGCATGTTGTAACTGTGCAGGCTGTATGTGTGCATGTTGTAACTGTGCAGGCTGTATATGTGTATGTTGTAACTGTGCAGGCTGTATGTGTGCATGTTGTAACTGTGCAGGCTGTATATGTGCAGGCTGTATATGTGCAGGCTGTATATGTGCATGTTGTAACTGTGCAGGCTGTATGTGTGCATGTTGTAACTGTGCAGGCTGTATGTGTGCATGTTGTAACTGTGCAGGCTGTATATGTGCAGGCTGTATATGTGCAGGCTGTATCTGTGCAGGCTGTATCTGTGCAGGCTGTATCTGTGCATGTTGTAACTGTGCAGGCTGTATGTGTGCATGTTGTAACTGTGCAGGCTGTATGTATCGGCGGGTTAGGGGACAGACGTGTCGTCGTCGCGCTCCGTGAAAACACTGGAATAAACCGGGCTTTTTTAGGATTACAACTATGGATTACGGCCACAGTGATCACCCAGTGCATAGTGACCCGTAGGAAAGTTGAATACAGAAATTAAAAATGGAACTTTGAGATAAATACAGAATAAACGTGGTCCCACGTGGTGAGCCAGTGCCACCAGGCTCATGTGTACAGGCAAAAGCCATATATATCAAATATAGCGAGCAGTGATACGGTGAACAGTGAAGTGGAACGTGTAACATAACATATAAATTAGTGGATAGTGTTAGAGAATTGTTCATAGAAAAAGTATAATTGTAAAGTTGTGGAGGAGGCATCACATTTGTGTTTACACCACAGCCACGAGGCCTACACAGTGTAAGGAGTCCCTCAGTAACAGTATACTCCCTCAGTGATAATATACCAGCAATATATATACTGTAATATGGGCAAGTAGGTTTAGGAACTAGTAATAGAGTAAGTTAATAACATTGTAAGCCGGAAGAAAGCAGAAATTCCCTTAGGAAAATACAGGCAAATAATCAGTGTATAAATCAAGTAACTGGCAACCGGTGACATCCTGCCCCCGACCTGGGACAACAACGGTCAACTATACGGTCCCAAGAGGACCATATTTTCTCCACAAGGCGATAAGTACCCCCACATAAACTTTAACAAATAAACATATGTAATATTATAAATATACTGTATACATATTATATATACATATATATAATATTATAAATATATGCATATAATATTATAACATCACAAACCCAACATGGAGGTGTGTGGAGGCTGCAATAAGGCACTTCGGAAGACTGTTGTAGGCATTGTATGTAATATTGTAACATAAGATTTCACCTGAGTTGTACAGGATTACCTACACAATATGCAAACCGGGAAGGTACCTACTGGATCTGTGAAAGTGACAGACAGGTGTGGGAAAACATTGCCAAACTAATGAATGACATTCCTGAAGTACACAGGCTACAATTCACACAAAAACTACCAGAAATATATGCAGAGTATATAAAGACAGCAACGAACTCTGAGCACAACCCAGGGATTGAGAATTTAGAGAGTCAAAGTAGCAATGTAGAAGGACATAGCGTCGAGGTACACAAAAATGAAAGCAATATTGTAGAGCAAACTGGTGATATGAATAAGGAGATAAAAAATGAGACGAATGAGAAAGACGAAAGCAACAAGGCGAAAGATAAGGGTAATACCGAGAATAAATGCAGAAACGAGAAAGTTGGAACAAAAATCACAGAGGTAGCCAAGTCGTACACGGATACAAACAAGAATAATGCAATCACAGATGAAAATATTTGCAGGTATTATGCAAAAGGACAGTGCAGATATGGGCCCAGAGGCACGGAATGCTCATTCATGCACCCACGGAAATGCCGGAACTGGTTAGGAAAGGCAGATGTCGTTTTGATACTGAGTGTAGATATTTTCACCCTAAGCTATGCAAACTCTCAGTTAATGAGAGGAAATGCTACGATCTTCATTGCCCCGATTTCCACGTCAGAGGTACACAGCGCTATATAAGAGAGGAAGTCCAATATAATAGCCCTGAACATTTTTTAGAGGCAGGCAGAAACAGAGGGAGAAACAGACAGGCAGAAACGTGGCAGGAGTACGGATGGAGAGGGGGAAATGCCCGAGACTGGACTACATTTCGTCATCAAGCCCACACATACTACACCCCCCAACTACACAGAGACTACCACACTCCCCAATATCACTTCCAAAACTGGACAAACCATTGCCACAACAACACACCCTGGGTCAGGGTAGAGAGGAGGGAGAACCACCAAAACCTTCCAGAAGTGACACACAATATGGACAATCATTCATTTTTGCAAACATTCAAGGTCTAAAGCCAAAGTCAAGAAATAAAGTCAAGTTCATAAATGGTCTCCTATTAGAGTCAAACTCCATATTTGGGGCATTCACGGAAACTCATACAAAAGATTACATGGATGGTGAAATCTGGATTCCAAATTATAATTTATACAGATGTGATAGAAAAACTAGGTCAAATGGGGGAGTAGGTCTGTATATTAAAGAGGACCTGGTATGCACAGAACTACTAAACTCAACTAATGAGGTGGTAGAGGTACTTGGAATTAAGGTAGAGAAACTAAACCTAATTATTATTTTAATATATAAACCGCCAGATACAACGGTTGAGGAATTCACAGAGCAGATGCACAAAATAGAGAACATACTTGATGACCTAGCAAACCCAGCTCCAGATATTATCTTCCTTGGAGATTTCAATTTACCGAGTCTAAGATGGAGAATGGCAAACACAAATATCATAGCAGGGAATGACCGGGAAATAACCAGCCACAGGTCAGAGAACTTTTGAGATTCTGTGACAAATTCTCGCTCAATCAACAGATTACAGAACCAACTAGGAACGAAAACACACTAGACTTGTTATTCACAAACAATGATGAACTAATCAGAGACATAACAATCTCAGATACTTCATACTCAGACCATAAGCTCATTGAAGTGCGAACTAGCATAAATAACGGTAGTAGATCTAAGAGACCCAACAAGCGAGAAGGAATATTCAATCAATTCAATTTCAACAATAAGAGGATTGACTGGGAAAAAATAAATGTAGACCTTTCAACCATTCAATGGGAGACGGTCTTAAGCGACAAAACTCCCACACAGGGAATAGCTCAACTGACAGCTGAAGCTTACAAGGTCTGCTTGAAGCACGTGCCGGTGAGGAGGGGCAGAAAGAGGAACACTCTAGAAAGAGAACGCAGACGACTGTACAGGAGAAGGAAAAAAATTACGGAAATGCTTCGGCAGACACAACTATCACAAGCAAGGAAAATAAGCCTAAGCAGGGAGATCGAAGAAATCGAACAAACGTTGAAGCGATCATATGAGTCTGAGGAAATGGAATTGGAACAGAGAGCTATACAAGAGATAAGGAAAAATCCGAAATATTTTTTCACATACGCTAAATCAAAATCCAAAACCTCGACCAGTATTGGACCGTTAATTACAAATGAAGGTACGTACACAGAGGACAACAAAGAGATTAGTGAAATTCTAAGAAGCCAGTATGAGGCTATTTTAGCACACCAATTAACAACATGAAAGTTGATGACCCAGACAGCTTCTTTATGAATGACATTCAAGCTGCAGATCANAGGCTGTATATGTGCAGGCTGTATATATGCAGGCTGTATTTGGACAGGCTGTATCTGTGCAGGCTGTATATGGGCAGGCTGTATATGTGCAGGCTGTATATGTGCAGGCTTATTTGGACAGGCTGTATATGTGCAGGCTGTATCTGGCAGGCTCTATCTGAGCAGGCTGTATCTGTGCAGGCTGTATCTGTGCAGGCTGTATATGTGCAGGCTGTATATGTGCAGGCTGTATCTGTGCAGGCTGTATATGTGCAGGCTGTATCTGTGCAGGCTGTATATGTGCAGGCTGTATATGTGCAGGCTGTATCTGTGCAGGCTGTATATGTGCAGGCTGTATATGTGCAGGCTGTATATGTGCAGGCTGTATATGTGCAGGCTGTATATGTGCAGGCTGTATTTGGACAGGCTGTATCTGTGCAGGCTGTATCTGTGCAGGCTGTATATGGGCAGGCTGTATATGTGCAGGCTGTATATGTGCAGGCTGTATTGTGCAGGCTGTATATGTGCAGGCTGTATATGTGCAGGTTGTATATGTGCAGGCTGTATATGTGCAGGCTGTATATGTGCAGGCTGTATGTGTGCAGGCTGTATATGTGCATGTTGTAACTGTGCAGGCTGTATATGTGCAGGCTGTATATGTGCAGGCTGTATATGTGCAGGCTGTATATGTGCAGGCTGTATATGTGCAGGCTGTATATGTGCAGGCTGTAACTGTGCAGGCTGTACATGTGCAGGCTGTATATGTGCAGGCTGTATATGTGCAGGCTGTATCTGTGCAGGCTGTATATGTGCATGTTATAACTGTGCAGGCTGTAACTGTGCAGGCTGTATATGTGCAGGCTGTATATGTGCAGGCTGTAACTGTGCAGGCTGTATCTGTGCAGGCTGTATATGTGCAGGCTGTATATGTGCAGGCTGTATATATGCAGGCTGTATATGGGCAGTTGTATATGTGCAGGCTGTATATGGGCAGGCTGTATATGTGCAGGTTGTATATGTGCAGGCTGTATACGTGCAGGCTGTATCTGTGCATGTTGTAACTGTGCAGGCTGTATATGTGCAGGCTGTATATGTGCAGGCTGTATATGTGCATGTTGTAACTGTGCAGGCTGTATATGTGCAGGCTGTATATGTGCAGGCTGTATATGTGCAGGCTGTATATGTGCAGGCTTCATATGTGCATGTTGTAACTGTGCAGGCTGTATATGTGCAGGCTGTATATGTGCAGGCTGTATATGTGCAGGCTGTATATGTGCAGGCTGTATATGTGCATGTTGTAACTGTGCAGGCTGTATATGTGCAGGCTGTATATGTGCAGGCTGTATATATGCATGTTGTAACTGTGCAGGCTGTATATTGCAGGCTGTATATGTGCATGTTGTAACTGTGTAGGCTGTATGTGTGCATGTTGTAACTGTGCAGGCTGTATATGTGCATGTTGTAACTGTGCAGGCTCTATGTGTGCATGTTGTAACTGTGCAGGCTGTATATGTGCAGGCTGTATATGTGCAGGCTGTATATGTGCAGGCTGTATATGTGCAGGCTGTATATGTGCAGGCTGTATATGTGCAGGCTGTATATGTGCAGGCTGTATATGTGCAGGCTGTATATGTGCATGTTGTAACTGTGCAGGCTGTATATGTGCAGGCTGTATATGTGCATGTTGTAACTGTGCAGGCTGTATATGTGCAGGCTGTATATGTGCAGGCTGTATATGTGCATGTTGTAACTGTGCAGGCTGTATATGTGCGGCTGTATATGTGCAGGCTGTATCTGTGCAGGCTGTATATGTGCATGTTGTAACTGTGCAGGCTGTATATGTGCATGTTGTAACTGTGCAGGCTGTATATGTGCAGGCTGTATATGTGCAGGCTGTATATGTGCATGTTGTAACTGTGCAGGCTGTATACGTGCAGGCTGTATATGTGCAGGCTGTATATGTGCATGTTGTAACTGTGCAGGCTGTATATGTGCATGTTGTAACTGTGCAGGCTGTATATGTGCATGTTGTAACTGTGCAGGCTGTATATGTGCAGGCTGTATACGTGCATGTTGTAACTGTGCAGGCTGTATACGTGCATGTTGTAACTGTGCAGGCTGTATATGTGCAGGCTGTATATGTGCATGTTGTAACTGTGCAGGCTGTATATGTGCATGTTGTAACTGTGCAGGCTGTATACGTGCAGGCTGTATCTGTGCATGTTGTAACTGTGCAGGCTGTATATGTGCAGGCTGTATATGTGCAGGCTGTATATGTGCATGTTGTAACTGTGCAGGCTGTATATGTGCAGGCTGTATATGTGCAGGCTGTATATGTGCAGGCTGTATATGTGCAGGCTGCATATGTGCATGTTGTAACTGTGCAGGCTGTATATGTGCAGGCTGTATATGTGCAGGCTGTATATGTGCATGTTGTAACTGTGCAGGCTGTATATGTGCAGGCTGTATATGTGCAGGCTGTATATATGCATGTTGTAACTGTGCAGGCTGTATATTTGCAGGCTGTATATGTGCATGTTGTATTGTGCAGGCTGTATGTGTGCATGTTGTAACTGTGCAGGCTGTATATGTGCATGTTGTAACTGTGCAGGCTCTATGTGTGCATGTTGTAACTGTGCAGGCTGTATATGTGCAGGCTGTATATGTGCAGGCTGTATATGTGCAGGCTGTATATGTGCAGGCTGTATATGTGCAGGCTGTATATGTGCAGGCTGTATATGTGCATGTTGTAACTGTGCAGGCTGTATATGTGCAGGCTGTATATGTGCATGTTGTAACTGTGCATGTTGTAACTGTGCAGGCTGTATATGTGCATGTTGTAACTGTGCAGGCTGTATATGTGCAGGCTGTATATGTGCAGGCTATATATGTGCATGTTGTAACTGTGCAGGCTGTATACGTGCAGGCTGTATATGTGCAGGCTGTATATGTGCATGTTGTAACTGTGCAGGCTGTATATGTGCATGTTGTAACTGTGCAGGCTGTATATGTGCATGTTGTAACTGTGCAGGCTGTATACGTGCAGGCTGTATATGTGCAGGCTGTATATGTGCATGTTGTAACTGTGCAGGCTGTATATGTGCATGTTGTAACTGTGCAGGCTGTATATGTGCATGTTGTAACTGTGCAGGCTGTATATGTGCAGGCTGTATACGTGCATGTTGTAAATGTGCAGGCTGTATATGTGCAGGCTGTATATGTGCAGGCTGTATATGTGCATGTTGTAACTGTGCAGGCTGTATACGTGCATGTTGTAACTGTGCAGGCTGTATATGTGCAGGCTGTATATGTGCACGCTGTATATGTGCATGTTGTAACTGTGCAGGCTGTATATGTGCAGGCTGTATATGTGCAGGCTGTATATGTGCAGGCTGTATATGTGCAGTTTGTATATGTGCACGCTGTATATGTGCATGTTGTAACTGTGCAGGCTGTATATGTGCAGGCTGTATATGTGCAGGCTGTATATGTGCAGGCTGTATATGTGCAGGCTGTATGTGTGCAGGCTGTATATGTGCATGTTGTATCTGTGCAGGCTGTATACGTGCATGTTGTAACTGTGCAGGCTGTATATGTGCATGTTGTAACTGTGCAGGCTGTATGTGTGCAGGCTGTATATGTGCAGGCTGTATATGTGCATGCTGTATATGTGCAGGCTGTATATGTGCATGTTGTAACTGTGCAGGCTGTATATGTGCATGTTGTAACTGTGCAGGCTGTACATGTGCAGGCTGTATATGTGCAGGCTGTATATGTGCAGGCTGTATATGTGCATGTTGTATCTGTGCAGGCTGTATATGTGCAGGCTGTATATGTGCATGTTGTAACTGTGCAGGCTGTATATGTGCAGGCTGTATATGTGCATGTTGTAACTGTGCAGGCTGTATATGTGCAGGCTGTATATGTGCAGGCTGTATATGTGCAGGCTGTATATGTGCAGGCTGTATATGTGCAGGCTGTATATGTGCAGGCTGTAACTGTGCAGGCTGTATATGTGAAGGCTGTATATGTGCAGGCTGTATATGTGCAGGCTGTATCTGTGCAGGCTGTATACGTGCAGGCTGTATATGTGCAGGCTGTATATGTGCAGGTTGTATATGTGCAGGCTGTATAGGTGCAGGCTGTATGTGTGCATGTTGTAACTGTGCAGGCTGTATATGTGCAGGCTGTATATGTGCATGTTTTTAACTGTGCAGGCTGTATATGTGCATGTTGTAACTGTGCAGGCTGTATATGTGCAGGCTGTAACTGTGCAGGCTGTATATGTACAGGCTGTATATGTGCAGGCTGTATATGTGCAGGCTGTATATGTGCAGGCTGTATATGTGCAGGCTGTATATGTGCAGGCTGCACATATACAGCCTGTATATGGAGGCTGTATATGTGGCTGTATGTGTGCATGTTGTAACTGTGCAGGCTGTATGTGTGCATGTTGTAACTGTGCAGGCTGTAACTGTGCAGGCTGTATATGTGCAGGCTGTATATGTGCAGGCTGTATATGTGCAGGCTGTATATGTGCAGGCTGTATATGTGCAGGCTGTATATGTGCAGGCTGTATATGTGCAGGCTGTATATGTGCAGGCTGTATATGTGCAGGCTGTATATGTGCAGGCTGTATATGTGCAGGCTGTATCTGTGCAGGCTGTATACGTGCAGGCTGTATATGTGCAGGCTGTATATGTGCAGGCTGTATATGTGCATGTTGTAACTGTGCAGGCTGTATGTGTGCATGTTGTAACTGTGCAGGCTGTATGTGTGCATGTTGTAACTGTGCAGGCTGTATATGTGCAGGCTGTATATGTGCATGTTGTAACTGTGCAGGCTGTATATGTGCATGTTGTAACTGTGCAGGCTGTATGTGTGCAGGCTGTATATGTGCAGGCTGTATATGTGCAGGCTGTAACTGTGCAGGCTGTATATGTGCAGGCTGTATATGTGCATGTTGTAACTGTGCAGGCTGTATATGTGCAGGCTGTATATGTGCAGGCTGTATATGTGCATGTTGTAACTGTGCAGGCTGTATATGTGCAGGCTGTATATGTGCAGGCTGTATGTGTGCAGGCTGTATGTGTGCATGTTGTAACTGTGCAGGCTGTACATGTGCAGGCTGTATATGTGCAGGCTGTATATGTGCAGGCTGTATATGTGCAGACTGTAACTGTGCAGGCTGTATATGTGCAGGCTGTATATGTGCAGGCTGTATATGTGCATGTTGTAACTGTGCAGGCTGTATATGTGCAGGCTGTATATGTGCAGGCTGTATATGTGCATGTTTTAACTGTGCAGGCTGTATCTGTGCAGGTTGTATATGTGCAGGCTGTATATGTGCAGGCTGTATGTGTGCAGGCTGTATATGTGCAGGCTGTATATGTGCAGGCTGTATATGTGCATGTTGTAACTGTGCAGGCTGTATATGTGCAGGCTGTATATGTGCAGGCTGTATCTGTGCAGGCTGTATATGTGCAGGCTGTATATGTGCATGTTGTAACTGTGCAGGCTTTATGTGTGCAGGCTGTATATGTGCAGGCTGTATGTGTGCAGGCTGTATATGTGCATGTTGTAACTGTGCAGGCTGTATATGTGCAGGCTGTATATGTGCAGGCTGTATGTGTGCATGTTGTAACTGTGCAGGCTGTATATGTGCAGGCTGTATATGTCCATGTTGTAACTGTGCAGGCTGTATATGTGCATGTTGTAACTGTGCAGGCTGTATATGTGCAGGTTGTATATGTGCAGGCTGTATATGTGCAGGCTGTATATGTGCAGGTTGTATATGTGCAGGCTGTATATGTGCATGTTGTAACTGTGCAGGCTGTATATGTGCAGGCTGTATATGTGCAGGCTGTATATGTGCAGGCTGTATATGTGCAGGCTGTATATGTGCAGGCTGTATATGTGCAGGCTGTATATGTGCAGGCTGTATATGTGCAGGTTGTATCTGTGCAGGCTGTATATGTGCATGTTGTAACTGTGCAGGCTGTATATGTGCATGTTGTAACTGTGCAGGCTGTATGTGTGCAGGCTGTATATGTGCAGGGTGTATATGTGCAGGCTGTATATGTGCAGGCTGTATATGTGCATGTTGTAACTGTGCAGGCTGTATATGTGCATGTTGCAACTGTGCAGGCTGTATATGTGCAGGCTGTATATGTGCAGGCTGTATATGTGCATGTTGTAACTGTGCAGGCTGTATATGTGCAGGCTGTATATGTGCATGTTGTAACTGTGCAGGCTGTATATGTGCAGGCTGTATATGTGCAGGCTGTATATGTGCATGTTGTAACTGTGCAGGCTGTATATGTGCAGGCTGTATATGTGCAGGCTGTATATGTGCAGGCTGTATATGTGCAGGCTGTATATGTGCAGGCTGTATATGTGCATGTTGTAACTGTGCAGGCTGTATATGTGCAGGCTGTATATGTGCAGGCTGTATATGTGCAGGCTGTATCTGTGCAGGCTGTATACGTGCAGGCTGTATATGTGCAGGCTGTATATGTGCAGGCTGTATATGTGCATGTTGTAACTGTGCAGGCTGTATATGTGCAGGCTGTATATGTGCATGTTGTAACTGTGCAGGCTGTATATGTGCAGGCTGTATATGTGCATGTTGTAACTGTGCAGGCTGTATATGTGCATGTTGTAACTGTGCAGGCTGTATATGTGCAGGCTGTATATGTGCAGGCTGTATATGTGCAGGCTGTATATGTGCAGGCTGTATATGTGCAGGCTGTATATGTGCAGGCTGTATCTGTGCAGGCTGTATATGTGCAGGCTGTATATGTGCATGTTGTAACTGTGCAGGCTTTATATGTGCAGGCTGTATATGTGCATGTTGTAACTGTGCAGGCTGTATATGTGCAGGCTGTATATGTGCAGGCTGTATATGTGCAGGCTGTATCTGTGCAGGCTGTATACGTGCAGGCTGTATATGTGCAGGCTGTATATGTGCAGGCTGTATATGTGCAGGCTGTATATGTGCAGGCTGTATATGTGCAGGCTGTATGTGTGCATGTTGTAACTGTGCAGGCTGTATATGTGCAGGCTGTATATGTGCATGTTGTAACTGTGCAGGCTGTATATGTGCATGTTGTAACTGTGCAGGCTGTATATGTGCAGGCTGTATATGTGCAGGCTGTATATGTGCAGGCTGTATATGTGCAGGCTGTATATGTGCAGGCTGTATCTGTGCAGGCTGTATATGTGCAGGCTGTATATGTGCATGTTGTAACTGTGCAGGCTGTATATGTGCAGGCTGTATATGTGCAGGCTGTATGTGTGCAGGCTGTATATGTGCATGTTGTAACTGTGCAGGCTGTATATGTGCAGGCTGTATATGTGCAGGCTGTATATGTGCAGGCTGTATGTGTGCATGTTGTAACTGTGCAGGCTGTATATGTGCAGGCTGTATATGTGCATGTTGTAACTGTGCAGGCTGTATATGTGCATGTTGTAACTGTGCAGGCTGTATATGTGCAGGCTGTATATGTGCAGGCTGTATATGTGCAGGCTGTATATGTGCAGGCTGTATATGTGCAGGCTGTATATGTGCATGTTGTAACTGTGCAGGCTGTATATGTGCAGGCTGTATATGTGCAGGCTGTATATGTGCAGGCTGTATATGTGCAGGCTGTATGTGCAGGCTGTATATGTGCAGGCTGTATATGTGCAGGTTGTATCTGTGCAGGCTGTATATGTGCATGTTGTAACTGTGCAGGCTGTATATGTGCATGTTGTAACTGTGCAGGCTGTATGTGTGCAGGCTGTATATGTGCAGGCTGTATATGTGCAGGCTGTATATGTGCAGGCTGTATATGTGCATGTTGTAACTGTGCAGGCTGTATATGTGCATGTTGTAACTGTGCAGGCTGTATATGTGCAGGCTGTATATGTGCATGTTGTAACTGTGCAGGCTGTATATGTGCAGGCTGTATATGTGCATGTTGTAACTGTGCAGGCTGTATATGTGCAGGCTGTATATGTGCAGGCTGTATATGTGCATGTTGTAACTGTGCAGGCTGTATATGTGCAGGCTGTATATGTGCAGGCTGTATATGTGCAGGCTGTATATGTGCAGGCTGTATATGTGCATGTTGTAACTGTGCAGGCTGTATATGTGCAGGCTGTATATGTGCAGGCTGTATATGTGCAGGCTGTATCTGTGCAGGCTGTATATGTGCAGGCTGTATATGTGCAGGCTGTATATGTGCAGGCTGTATATGTGCAGGCTGTATGTGTGCATGTTGTAACTGTGCAGGCTGTATATGTGCAGGCTGTATATGTGCATGTTGTAACTGTGCAGGCTGTATATGTGCATGTTGTAACTGTGCAGGCTGTATATGTGCAGGCTGTATATGTGCAGGCTGTATATGTGCAGGCTGTATATGTGCAGGCTGTAACTGTGCAGGCTGTATATGTGCAGGCTGTATATGTGCAGGCTGTATATGTGCAGGCTGTAACTGTGCAGGCTGTATATGTGCAGGCTGTATATGTGCAGGCTGTAACTGTGCAGGCTGTATATGTGCAGGGTGTATATGTGCAGGCTGTATATGTGCAGGCTGTATATGTGCAGGCTGTATATGTGCAGGCTGTATATGTGCAGGCTGTATATGTGCAGGCTGTATATGTGCAGGCTGTATATGTGCAGGCTGTATATGTGCAGGCTGTATCTGTGCAGGCTGTATATGTGCAGGCTGTATATGTGCATGTTGTAACTGTGCAGGCTTATGTGTGCAGGCTGTATATGTGCAGGCTGTATGTGTGCAGGCTGTATATGTGCATGTTGTAACTGTGCAGGCTGTATATGTGCAGGCTGTATATGTGCAGGCTGTATGTGTGCATGTTGTAACTGTGCAGGCTGTATATGTGCAGGCTGTATATGTGCATGTTGTAACTGTGCAGGCTGTATATGTGCATGTTGTAACTGTGCAGGCTGTATATGTGCAGGCTGTATATGTGCAGGCTGTATATGTGCAGGCTGTATATGTGCAGGCTGTATATGTGCAGGCTGTATATGTGCATGTTGTAACTGTGCAGGCTGTATATGTGCAGGCTGTATATGTGCAGGCTGTATATGTGCAGGCTGTATATGTGCAGGCTGTATATGTGCAGGCTGTATATGTGCAGGCTGTATATGTGCAGGTTGTATCTGTGCAGGCTGTATACGTGCATGTTGTAACTGTGCAGGCTGTATATGTGCATGTGTAACTGTGCAGGCTGTATGTGTGCAGGCTGTATATGTGCAGGCTGTATATGTGCAGGCTGTATATGTGCAGGCTGTATATGTGCATGTTGTAACTGTGCAGGCTGTATATGTGCATGTTGTAACTGTGCAGGCTGTATATGTGCAGGCTGTATATGTGCATGTTGTAACTGTGCAGGCTGTATATGTGCAGGCTGTATATGTGCATGTTGTAACTGTGCAGGCTGTATATGTGCAGGCTGTATATGTGCAGGCTGTATATGTGCATGTTGTAACTGTGCAGGCTGTATATGTGCAGGCTGTATATGTGCAGGCTGTATATGTGCAGGCTGTATATGTGCAGGCTGTATATGTGCATGTTGTAACTGTGCAGGCTGTATATGTGCAGGCTGTATATGTGCAGGCTGTATATGTGCAGGCTGTATCTGTGCAGGCTGTATATGTGCAGGCTGTATATGTGCAGGCTGTATATGTGCAGGCTGTATATGTGCAGGCTGTATGTGTGCATGTTGTAACTGTGCAGGCTGTATATGTGCAGGCTGTATATGTGCATGTTGTAACTGTGCAGGCTGTATATGTGCATGTTGTAACTGTGCAGGCTGTATATGTGCAGGCTGTATATGTGCAGGCTGTATATGTGCAGGCTGTATATGTGCAGGCTGTAACTGTGCAGGCTGTATATGTGCAGGCTGTATATGTGCAGGCTGTATATGTGCAGGCTGTAACTGTGCAGGCTGTATATGTGCAGGCTGTATATGTGCAGGCTGTAACTGTGCAGGGTGTATATGTGCAGGGTGTATATGTGCAGGCTGTATATGTGCAGGCTGTATATGTGCAGGCTGTATATGTGCAGGCTGTATATGTGCAGGCTGTATATGTGCAGGCTGTATATGTGCAGGCTGTATCTGTGCAGGCTGTATACGTGCAGGCTGTATATGTGCAGGCTGTATATGTGCAGGCTGTATATGTGCATGTTGTAACTGTGCAGGCTGTATGTGTGCATGTTGTACTGTGCAGGCTGTATGTGTGCATGTTGTAACTGTGCAGGCTGTATATGTGCAGGCTGTATATGTGCATGTTGTAACTGTGCAGGCTGTATATGTGCATGTTGTAACTGTGCAGGCTGTATGTGTGCAGGCTGTATATGTGCAGGCTGTATATGTGCAGGCTGTAACTGTGCAGGCTGTATATGTGCAGGCTGTACATGTGCAGGCTGTATATGTGCATGTTGTAACTGTGCAGGCTGTATATGTGCAGGCTGTATATGTGCAGGCTGTATATGTGCATGTTGTAACTGTGCAGGCTGTATATGTGCAGGCTGTATATGTGCATGTTGTAACTGTGCAGGCTGTATATGTGCAGGCTGTATATGTGCAGGCTGTATATGTGCATGTTGTAACTGTGCAGGCTGTATATGTGCAGGCTGTATATGTGCAGGCTGTATATGTGCATGCTGTAACTGTGCAGGCTGTATATGTGCAGGCTGTATATGTGCAGGCTGTATATGTGCATGTTGTAACTGTGCAGGCTGTATATGTGCAGGCTGTATATGTGCAGGCTGTATATGTGCATGTTGTAACTGTGCAGGCTGTATATGTGCAGGCTGTATAGGTGCAGGCTGTATATGTGCAGGCTGTATATGTTGTCGGGGTTTCACGGTGTTCTCGTTGAGAAGGGTTAAAGCAACAGTAGACTGGATCTCCTTTCCAGGTGGTTGCTCCTACAATAACCCTCACTTACCGTCGTTCGGCGGGTCTTCCCTCAATCCTCTAGGCTCCACTGCTGGCCTCGGAGAGTAACCCCAGTCGGTCTCACAACCGGCCTTTATATTGTAAGATGAGTGGGGGCACAGATCGTTCCCTCAATCTGTGGCCCGCCCGACACCGAACTCTTATACAGCCTTCAAGGTCGCCAACTGGTTTTTTTAGATGTCCAGTAACATTGCAGTGGTCAGGTGTAATTGTGGCCAGAGCAAAATCCAGTAATATAGTATCAGGCAGGTCACTCTACTTTATATCATTACACGGTCACAAGATAAATGGAGGGGACGATATCAAACACCAAAGAGTTTTGGTATTTTACTTAAAAGACAACGAGAAATATATATGCATCAATGTATCAGAATTAATATATGACAATTGCTCCATTCATAGCATAATATTCTAGAGCGCACCGATATGGTAACATCGGCACGTGTCACCTGTCAGACTCAGCTGACCGGGACCCCTCGTGATCGTGGGAACAGACTAGTACTTGTTTCTAATTGTCACGATCCCCGTTTATTAACTTTTTCCAAAACACTATTCAACGTTCACATGGTTTACTTATGGTTTCACTGGCCTCACGATCAACATCTTAATCACAATACTCTCACAGTGACTTTTCACCGTACCAAAAAGATTACTCTATTCTTAATAATATTTACTGTGAATGCACTCGCTTGATCACTGAACTTTTCTTTAGATCTATACTTTCTCTTAAAGAGATATCCTGACGATCACTCCACGTATATGATATTATTCAGCACACAATCATGTCATATATAAATCAGTAATCAAATTTCCGGCATATATATATATACATCATGAAGATCAATACACAGGCATTTATATTAATAGATTGTAGAGATCAATACACAGGCATTTATATCGATAGATTATAGAGATCAATCCACAGGCATTTATATCAATAGATTAAAGAGATCAATACACCAAATCTGGTTTGCTACCAATATATATATAATAATAATACTCACTGGAGATTAATAATAGTCACAGTTAATTCTCTGATGAATCTTGGTGCTTGCACACACCCACACATAGATATATATGTAAACTGATACTGTGAGCGCTCTGGGTAGCCTCACCACAACCTGTGCTCTCTGTGGCTTAAACTCAAGTGAGACTTGCTCACGACATATAAAATATTCTGACAAGAATATATATAGCTAACTAAAGGGGAAATGGGAGGGTAACTGTAAACACCTACTTCACCTATCCTAGGATGACAGTTGGGTTGTAGCTCCTGGTCCAGGCTCTCGCCTCGTTCACCATCCAGAAACACAAGCCCACACCTTAGGATGTCGCGTCTCGCCGCTTCTGTACACAGCAGGTCCGTGCTTCCCCTACAGTACGTCGCAGGGTTGAAGTCGGTCTCCTGGCCGTCAACTTTCCTCCCAACTACGGCAGCCAGCCTACGTCTCGGCGGTGTCGTACGTTTCCCAATAGTTCTTGTCACTGTCTCCCAGCGTAACTGCCTCTCACCACTACGAAGTCACTGTGAAGTTATCAGCCGTCCCGGACGACACACGCCACAGCACCCGACTTCAGAGCACTTGAAGCTCACAACACTGTCAATTCCCTCGTCGTCTAGATATATCGCTAGGTATTGGGAAGACTTCTCGACGTGCTTGCATCCAACTGTGACTCGTAGGGTTCCACGAAGGTGGGGTTACTGTCAACTTGACAGGATCGT
>WNGS01002624.1:57436-81873 GCA_020271785.1 Procambarus virginalis
CGTTCTTGAGGGCTAACCTGGGGTCATAACACCAGCCACTACAAGTGACCAGTTACTACCAGTAACCACCAGTCACCACCATCTTGACACACTGCCATGCCACCACCACACTTGACACCCTTGTCACGCCTCCCACCACAACTGACATAACACTTGCCATGCCACCACCACACTTGACAAACCCTTGTCACGCCTCAACCAACACTTGACAACCCTTGTCCCCACGCCTCCACCACACTTGACAACATTGCCATGCCACCACCACACTTGACAACCGTGGCCACGCCTCCACCACACTTGGACAACCGTGGCCACGTCTCCACCAAATGAAAACCCTTGCCATGGAACTTGTATCTCTAGCCACTATATTTTTGTTTCTTTTTCCAATATTGTGTGTAAATCATCATTAGAACGGAGGAAAAAATTTAAAGGAAATCTCACCTACTGCCCAAAAAGACTTTATAGATCTATAATGAAGGGACGGACAGCCTCGGAGCCTGTAAAAACAGATTTAAGTACTATTTTGATTGCTGGGGCGGCAGAAGTGTCACTCTGCCAGACGACTCTTACCAACATTACTCAAAAGGATTCAAACGTAAAACCGGTTCACTGTCAACAATGTATTTTTGTTACTTGAATTAAACATTTCAGCACAAAAGCCTGTAACTAATTATGTATTTCTTTTTGTCGCTTTTTAATATGGAATTTTATCACAGTGAAGTCTATTTTCAGCTTCAGCTTTGAAACCGAGAGGATTTATGAAGATAGGCTGCTTCCGGGTAGGTGGTTGTACGGGTGATTCCGGGTAGGCTGTTGTTACAGGATGCTTCCGGGTAGGCTGTTTGTACGGGCTGCTGCCGGGTAGGCTGTTTGTACAGGCCGCTTCCGGGTAGGCTGTTTGTACAAGCTGCTTCCGGGTAGGCTGTTTGTACGGGCTGCTCCCGGGTAGGCTGTTTGTACAAGCTGCTTCCGGGTAGGCTGTTTGTACAAGCTGCTTCCGGGTAGGCTGTTCGTACGGGCTGCTTCCGGGTATGCTGTTTGTACGGGCTGCTTACGGGTAGGCTGTTTGTACAGACTGCTTCCGGGTAGGCTGTTCGTACGGGCTGCTTCCGGGTATGCTGTTTGTACGGGCTGCTTACGGGTAGGCTGTTTGTACAGACTGCTTCCGGGTAGGCTGTTCGTACGGGCTGCTTCCGGGTATGCTGTTTGTACGGGCTGCTTACGGGTAGGCTGTTTGTACAGACTGCTTCCGGGTAGGCTGTTCGTACGGGCTGCTTCCGGGTATGCTGTTTGTACGGGCTGCTTACGGGTAGGCTGTTTGTACAGGCTGCATCCGGGTAGGCTGTTTGTACAGGATGCTTCCGGGTAGGCTGTTTGTACGGGCTGCTTTCGGGTAGGCTGTTTGTACAGGCTGCATCCGGGTAGGCTGTTTGTACAAGCTGCTTCCGGGTAGGCTGTTTGCAGGCTGCTTCAGGGTAGGCTGTTTGTACAGGCCGCTTCCGGGTAGGCTGTTTGTACAAGCTGCTTCCGGGTAGGCTGTCTGTACGGGCTGCTTCCGGGAGGCTGTTTGTAAAGGCTGCTTCAGGGTAGGTGTTTGACAGTGCTGCTTCCGGGTAGGCCTGTTTGTACAGGCTGCTTCCGGTTAGGCTGTTGTACATGGCTGTTCAGGGTTAGGAGTTTGTTACGGGCTGCTTCCTGGTAGGCTGTTTGTACGGGCTGTTTCCGGGTAGGCTGTTTGTACAAGCTGCTTCCGGGTAGGCTGTTGGTACAGGGCTGCTTTCGGGTAGGCTGTTTGTACAGGCCGCTTCCGGGTAGGCTGTTTGTACAAGCTGCTTCCGGGTAGGCTGTTTGTACAGTCGCTTCGGGTAGGCTGTTGTACAGGCTGCTTCTCCGGGTAGGCGTTGTACCAGGGATGCTTCGGTTAGGCGTTTGTACGGGCTGCTTCTCGTGTAGGCTGGTTTGTAGGCGCTTGCCGGGTTAGTGGTCGTGAGATGGATGACAGGTCTGAGTCCATTTGACTAGACGTAGTCGCTGGGGAATCGGTAAAGGTCACCTGCTTCGCCGTTAACTTGTCGGTGATGTTCTGATTGCTGGGTCACAGCTTCACTGGTTCGTGTTCTTGGGTGTACGGTGTTCTGTGTCCTTGTTCAGTGGTCTGTACCGGGTCTGTATATAGTCACATGGGGCTAGCGTTTGAGGGCGGTATGTAGTGCCAGTGTCAGTATCGTGGTATCTCGCTCTCTGTGGGTAAGGCTCGTGCTCTATGTGCGCCTGCTTTGTGCGCTGTAGTTGAAGCTGTTTGGTACTAGGCCTGTTCCAGGGAGGCAGTTGGGACGGTCCCTTGCGTTTCCTCGCGGCTTAGCGCTGTTTCTTGCTACGCGTGCTAGGGGCCGAATGCTTTCCACGGTAACGGCGACTATCTTGCTTCAACGGGGCTTGCCTTTCGGGGGATTTTTGGTAGATTTGTGTACCCTGGTGTGCTCTGTTAAAAACCTGGCTATCGCCTTAGTGCGATTTACTGTCACCGTGCACATTCTTTCGTAATACGTTTGCGGGCTTGTACTCTCGAAGGGTCTTAGTGAAACGAGGAATGCTTTCAACATTTTAGAGGGCGGGTCGTCTTTTGCATTGTTAGGAGCTAGAGCTGACTATTGTTTGTCTGTCACCGGTTGCGACCAGTGTCCAGGCTTCCTAGGACTTGTTTCTAAGTTACATGGGAACTGTCTTCCACGGAGAATGGTCTGCGTCAATGTAGCTCATTAGGTGCCGCGCTGTAACTGAGGTGACATTATGTAGGCGTGCTGTTGTACGGGTGCTTCCGGGTAGGCGTTTGTCTTACGACAACGGGATGTGTACACCGAGGAACTGTTAAGGAAGACTCTGTAGTTCATCAGATGCTCTATGGGCGGTCCTGTAATGTTGTGTGTTGGTGTTTAGGGCTGTTTTTAAGGCTGCTTCGTGTAGGCTTTTGTCGGGCGCTTCGGGTAGGATTTTTTACGGGTGCTTCCGGGTTATGCTGTTGTACGGGTGCTTCCGGGAGGATGTGTACGGGGCTTCCTGGTCGGTGTTGTACGGGCTTTGCTCCGGGTAGGCTATTTGTACGGCTGCTTCGGGTAGGTGTTTACGGGCTGCTTTCCGGGTAGGCTGTTGTACGGGATGCTTCCGGGTATAGGCGTTTGTACGGGCTGCTTGGGCTAGGCTGTTTGTAGGGCTGCTTCCGGTAGGCTGTTTTTGTACGGGCTGCTTCCGGGTATGCTGTTTGTACGGGCTGCTTACGGGTAGGCTGTTTGTACGGGCTGCTTCCGGGTAGGCTTGTGTTCGTACGGGATGCTTCCGGTGTTAGTGGGGGGGGGTGCTGTCTTAAGGCTGCTCAGGTAGGCGTTAGTACAGGATTCTTCGGGTCGGCTGTTTGTACTGGCTGCTTCCGGGTAGGCTGTTCGTACGGGCTGCTTCCGGGTATGCTGTTTGTACGGGCTGCTTCCGGGTATGCTGTTTGTACGGGCTGCTTCCGGGTATGCTGTTTGTACGGGCTGCTTCCGGGTATGCTGTTTGTACGGGCTGCTTCCGGGTATGCTGTTTGTACGGGCTGCTTCCGGGTATGCTGTTTGTACGGGCTGCTTCCGGGTATGCTGTTTGTACGGGCTGCTTCCGGGTATGCTGTTTGTACGGGCTGCTTCCGGGTATGCTGTTTGTACGGGCTGCTTCTGGGTAGGCTGTTTGTACGGGGTGCTTCCGGGTAGGCTGTTTGTACCGGCTGCTAAGGGTAGGATGTTTGTACGGGCTGCTTCCGGGTATGCTGTTTGTACGGGCTGCTTACGGGTAGGCTGTTTGTACAGACTGCTTCCGGGTAGGCTGTTCGTACGGGCTGCTTCCGGGTATGCTGTTTGTACGGGCTGCTTACGGGTAGGCTGTTTGTACAGACTGCTTCCGGGTAGGCTGTTCGTACGGGCTGCTTCCGGGTATGCTGTTTGTACGGGCTGCTTACGGGTAGGCTGTTTGTACAGGCCGCTTCCGGGTAGGCTGTTTGTAGGGGCTGCTTCCGGGGAGCTGTTGTACAGGCTGCTTTCGGGTAGGCTGTTTGTACGGGCTGTTTCCGGGTAGGCTGTTTGTAGAGGCTGCTTCCGGGTAGCTGTTTGTACGGGCTGCTTACGGGTAGGCTGTTTGTACATGCTGTCTTCCGGGTAAGGCTGTTTACAGGCTGCTTCCGGTAGGGTTTTTAAGGCTGCTTCCGGGTTGGCTGTTTGTACGGGCTGCTTCCGGGTATGCTGTTTGTACGGGCTGCTTTCGGGTAGGCTGTTTGTACAGACTGCTTCCGGGTAGGCTGTTCGTACGGGCTGCTTCCGGGTATGCTGTTTGTACGGGCTGCTTACGGGTAGGCTGTTTGTACAGACTGCTTCCGGGTAGGCTGTTCGTACGGGCTGCTTCCGGGTATGCTGTTTGTACGGGCTGCTTACGGGTAGGCTGTTTGTACAGACTGCTTCCGGGTAGGCTGTTTGTACCGGCCTTCGGGTAGCCGTTTAGGCTTTCCGGGTAGGCTGTTTAGGCTGCTTCCTTTGTTACGGGCTGCTTCCTGGTAGGCTGTTTGTACAGGCTGCGTCCGGGTAGGCTGTTTGTACAAGCTGCTTCCGGGTAGGCTGTGTGTACAGGCCTGCTTCCGGGTAGGCTGTTTGTAGGCTGCTTTCCGGGTAGGCTGTTGTACCTTCCGGGTAGCTTTGTACAGGCTGCTTCCGGGTTGTTAGGCCTTCCGGGTAGCTTTGTACTGGCTGCTTCCGGGTAGGCTGTTTGTACAGGCCGCTTCCGGGTAGGCTGTTTGTACAGGCTGCATCCGGGTAGGCTGTTTGTACAAGCTGCTTCCGGGTAGGCTGTTTGTACAAGCTGCTTCCGGGTAGGCTGTTTTTACAGGCTTCGGGGCTGTTGACAGGGGGGTAGGCTGTTTGTACAGGCTGCATCCGGGTAGGCTGTTTGTACAGGCTGCTTCCGGGTAGGCTGTTTGTACAGGCTGCATCCGGGTAGGCTGTTTGTACAGGCCGCTTCCGGGTAGGCTGTTTGTACAGGCTGCATCCGGGTAGGCTGTTTGTACAGGCTGCTTCCGGGTAGGCTGTTTGTACAGGCTGCTTCCGGGTAGGCTGTTTGTACAGGCTGCTTCCGGGTAGGCTGTTTGTACAGCCTGCTTCCGGGTAGGCTGTTTGTACATGCTGCTTCCGGGCGGCTGTTTGTACTGGCTGCTTCCGGGTAGGCTGTTTGTACAGGCTGCATCCGGAGAGGCTGTTTGTACAGGCTGCATCCGGGTAGGCTGTTTGTACAGACTGCTTCCGGGTAGGCTGTTTGTACAGGCTGCATCCGGGTAGGCTGTTTGTACAGGCTGCATCCGGGTAGGCTGTTTGTACGGGCTGCCTCCGGGTAGGCTGTTTGTACAGGCTGCATCCGGGGGGTACGGGGCATCCGGGCTGTTTGTACAGGCTGCATCCGGGTAGGCTGTTTGTACGGCCTGCTTCCGGGTAGGCTGTTTGTACTGGCTGCTTCCGGGTAGGCTGTTTGTACAGGCTGCATCCGGGTAGGCTGTTTGTACAAGCTGCTTCCGGGTAGGCTGTTTTTACAGCTGCTTCCGGGTAGGCTGTATCTGTGCAGGGCTGTATCCGGGCAGGCTGTGTCTGTGCAGGCTGTATCCGGGCAGGCTGTGTTTTGTACGGGCTGCTTCCGGGGAGGTACTTACCTAGTTACTTACCTAGTTGTACTTACCTAGTTGTGTTTGTGGAGGTTGAGCTCTGGCTCTTTGGTCGCGCCTCTCAACTGTCAATCAACCGATGTACAGATTTCTGAGCCTACTGGACTATATCAAATCTACATTTGAAACTGTGTATGGAGTCAGTCTCCACCTCATCACTACTTAATGCATTCCAGTTGTTAACTACTCTGACACTGAAAATATTCTTTCTAACGTCTCTGTGGCTCATCTGGGTACTAAGTTTTCACCTGTGTCCCCTTGTTCGTGTCCCACCCGTGCTGAAGAGTTGTCTTTGTCCGCCCTGTCAGTTCCCCTACATATCTCCCCTCACTCTTCTGTCCTCAAGGGATGTGAGGTTCAGCTCCCTTAGAGCACTGTGGAGAAATGCCAGACAGACCACTGGAACATTATCTAACACAATGCAGTTACAAACCCATTAAGATTTCAACTTAGATTCAACAGAGCAGAAGAAGTTGTTAAACACATGGGACAAAATCTTACTGAAGCGACCATACGAGTCATAAATACTCTTACCCAGGTAAAACAGAAACAAACAACACTTAGTGGGCCAGCCAGAGGCTTAGGGCCCGCGGAGGAATATCCCTGCAAAAAAAAAAAAAAACTCCCTTAGCCTTTCCTCGTATTTCATGCCTCTCAGTTCTGGGACCAGTCTGGTGGCATACCTTCTTCTCTAACTTTCCCTTGTGTTTAACTAGGTATGAACTCCAGGCTGGAGCTGCATACTCCGGGATTGGTCTGACATAAGTGGTGTACAGGGTCCTGAAAGATTCCTTACACAAGTTTCTAAAGGCAGTTCTTATGTTGGCCAGTCTAGCATATGCCACTGATGATATCCTCTTGATGTGGGTCTCTGGGGACAGGTTCGGGTTGATATCAACCCCCAGATCTTTCTATTTGACTCTTGCAGCATATCACCTCCCAGATGGTACCTTGTGTTCAGCCTTCTGCTCCCTTCGCCTGATTTTATTACTTTTCTCCTTCCTGAGTTGACTCTAGCAGCCATTTTCTAAACCATTCCTCCAGTTTGTCCAGGTCGTCCTGTAGTCTCTGTTTATCTCATTCCGTTTTCATTCTTGTCAATAATTGATGCATCATCAGCAAATTTTGAGAGGAATGGGTCTATACCCTCTGGAAGATCATTTACATTACATATTAGAAACCGGATAGGTCCAAGTACTGAGCCCTGTGGGACTCCGCTGGTGACATCTCGCCACTCCGATGTCTCCCCCTCACAGTTACTCGCTGTTTCCTGTTGCTTAAGTACTCCCTTATCCACTGGAGCCTCACCTTTTACTCCTGCCTGTTGCTCCAACTTTTGTAACAGCCTCTTGAGGGGTACTGTGTCAAAGGCTTTCTGACAGGCCAAAAAAATGCAGACTGTACAGACTGTATCTGGACAGGCTGTATCTGGACAGGCTCTATCTGAGCAGGCTGTATCTGTGCAGGCTGTATCTGTGCAGGCTGTATATGTGCAGGCTGTATATGTGCAGGCTGTATCTGTGCAGGCTGTATATGTGCAGGCTGTATCTGTGCAGGCTGTATATGTGCAGGCTGTATATGTGCAGGCTGTATTTGGACAGGCTGTATCTGTGCAGGCTGTATCTGTGCAGGCTGTATATGGGCAGGCTGTATATGTGCAGGCTGTATATGTGCAGGCTGTATTTGGACAGGCTGTATATGTGCAGGCTGTATATGTGCAGGTTGTATATGTGCAGGCTGTATATGGGCAGGCTGTATGTGTGCAGGCTGTATATGTGCATGTTGTAACTGTGCAGGCTGTATATGTGCAGGCTGTATATATGCAGGCTGTATATGTGCAGGCTGTATATGTGCAGGCTGTATATGTGCAGGCTGTATGTGTGCAGGCTGTATATGTGCAGGCTGTATATGTGCAGGCTGTATATGTGCAGGCTGTATCTGTGCAGGCTGTATATGTGCATGTTGTAACTGTGCAGGCTGTAACTGTGCAGGCTGTATATGTGCAGGCTGTATATGTGCAGGCTGTAACTGTGCAGGCTGTATCTGTGCAGGCTGTATATGTGCAGGTTGTATATGTGCAGGCTGTATATATGCAGGCTGTATATGGGCAGGTTGTATATGTGCAGGCTGTATATGGGCAGGCTGTATATGTGCAGGTTGTATATGTGCAGGCTGTATACGTGCAGGCTGTATCTGTGCATGTTGTAACTGTGCAGGCTGTATATGTGCAGGCTGTATATGTGCAGGCTGTATATGTGCATGTTGTAACTGTGCAGGCTGTATATGTGCAGGCTGTATATGTGCAGGCTGTATATGTGCAGGCTGTATATGTGCAGGCTGCATATGTGCATGTTGTAACTGTGCAGGCTGTATATGTGCAGGCTGTATATGTGCAGGCTGTATATGTGCAGGCTGTATATGTGCAGGCTGTATATGTGCAGGCTGTATATGTGCAGGCTGTATATGTGCAGGCTGTATATGTGCAGGCTGTATATGTGCAGGCTGTATATGTGCAGGCTGTATATGTGCATGTTGTATCTGTGCAGGCTGTATACGTGCATGTTGTAACTGTGCAGGCTTATATGTGCATGTTGTAACTGTGCAGGCTGTATATGTGCAGGCTGTATATGTGCAGGCTGTATGTGTGCAGGCTGTATATGTGCAGGCTGTATATGTGCAGGCTGTATCTGTGCAGGCTGTATATGTGCAGGCTGTATATGTGCAGGCTGTATTTGGCAGGCTGTATCTGTGCAGGCTGTATCTGTGCAGGCTGTATATGTGCAGGCTGTATATGTGCAGGCTGTATATGTGCAGGCTGTATTGGCAGGCTGTATATGTGCAGGCTGTATATGTGCAGGTGTATATGTGCAGGCTGTATATGTGCAGGCTGTATATGTGCAGGCTGTATATGGGCAGGCTGTATGTGTGCAGGCTGTATATGTGCAGGCTGTATATGGCAGGCTGTATGTGTGCAGGCTGTATATGTGCATGTTGTAACTGTGCAGGCTGTATATGTGCAGGCTGTATATGTGCAGGCTGTATATGTGCAGGCTGTATATGTGCAGGCTGTATATGTGCAGGCTGTATGTGTGCAGGCTGTATATGTGCAGGCTGTATATGTGCAGGCTGTATATGTGCAGGCTGTATATGTGCAGGCTGTATATGTGCAGGCTGTATTTGGCAGGCTGTATCTGTGCAGGCTGTATCTGTGCAGGCTGTATATGTGCAGGCTGTATATGTGCAGGCTGTATATGTGCAGGCTGTATTTGGCAGGCTGTATATGTGCAGGCTGTATATGTGCAGGTTGTATATGTGCAGGCTGTATATGTGCAGGCTGTATGTGTGCAGGCTGTATATGTGCATGTTGTAACTGTGCAGGCTGTATATGTGCAGGCTGTATATGTGCAGGCTGTATATGTGCAGGCTGTATATGTGCAGGCTGTATATGTGCAGGCTGTATGTGTGCAGGCTGTATATGTGCAGGCTGTATATGTGCAGGCTGTATATGTGCAGGCTGTATCTGTGCAGGCTGTATATGTGCATGTTGTAACTGTGCAGGCTGTAATGTGCAGGCTGTATATGTGCAGGCTGTATATGTGCAGGCTGTAACTGTGCAGGCTGTATCTGTGCAGGCTGTATATGTGCAGGTTGTATATGTGCAGGCTGTATATGTGCAGGCTGTATATGGGCAGGTGTATATGTGCAGGCTGTATATGTGCAGGCTGTATATGTGCAGGTTGTATATGTGCAGGCTGTATACGTGCAGGCTGTATCTGTGCATGTTGTAACTGTGCAGGCTGTATATGTGCAGGCTGTATATGTGCAGGCTGTATATGTGCATGTTGTAACTGTGCAGGCTGTATATGTGCAGGCTGTATATGTGCAGGCTGTATATGTGCAGGCTGTATATGTGCAGGCTGCATATGTGCATGTTGTAACTGTGCAGGCTGTATATGTGCAGGCTGTATATGTGCAGGCTGTATATGTGCAGGCTGTATATGTGCAGGCTGTATATGTGCAGGCTGTATATGTGCAGGCTGTATATGTGCATGTTGTATCTGTGCAGGCTGTATACGTGCATGTTGTAACTGTGCAGGCTGTATATGTGCATGTTGTAACTGTGCAGGCTGTATATGTGCAGGCTGTATATGTGCAGGCTGTATGTGTGCAGGCTGTATATGTGCAGGCTGTATATGTGCAGGCTGTATCTGTGCAGGCTGTATATGTGCAGGCTGTATATGTGCAGGCTGTATTTGGACAGGCTGTATCTGTGCAGGCTGTATCTGTGCAGGCTGTATATGGGCAGGCTGTATATGTGCAGGCTGTATATGTGCAGGCTGTATTTGGACAGGCTGTATATGTGCAGGCTGTATATGTGCAGGTTGTATATGTGCAGGCTGTATATGTGCAGGCTGTATATGTGCAGGCTGTATATGGGCAGGCTGTATGTGTGCAGGCTGTATATGTGCAGGCTGTATATGGGCAGGCTGTATGTGTGCAGGCTGTATATGTGCATGTTGTAACTGTGCAGGCTGTATATGTGCAGGCTGTATATGTGCAGGCTGTATATGTGCAGGCTGTATGTGTGCAGGCTGTATATGTGCAGGCTGTATATGTGCAGGCTGTATATGTGCAGGCTGTATCTGTGCAGGCTGTATATGTGCATGTTGTAACTGTGCATGTTGTAACTGTGCAGGCTGTAACTGTGCAGGCTGTATATGTGCAGGCTGTATATGTGCAGGCTGTAACTGTGCAGGCTGTATATGTGCAGGTTGTATATGTGCAGGCTGTATATGTGCAGGCTGTATATGGGCAGGTTGTATATGTGCAGGCTGTATATGGGCAGGCTGTATATGTGCAGGTTGTATATGTGCAGGCTGTATACGTGCAGGCTGTATCTGTGCATGTTGTAACTGTGCAGGCTGTATATGTGCAGGCTGTATATGTGCAGGCTGTATATGTGCATGTTGTAACTGTGCAGGCTGTATATGTGCAGGCTGTATATGTGCAGGCTGTATATGTGCAGGCTGTATATGTGCAGGCTGTATATGTGCATGTTGTAACTGTGCAGGCTGTATATGTGCAGGCTGTATATGTGCAGGCTGTATATGTGCAGGCTGTATATGTGCAGGCTGTATATGTGCAGGCTGTATATGTGCAGGCTGTATATGTGCAGGCTGTATATGTGCAGGCTGTATATGTGCATGTTGTATCTGTGCAGGCTGTATACGTGCATGTTGTAACTGTGCAGGCTGTATATGTGCATGTTGTAACTGTGCAGGCTGTATATGTGCAGGCTGTATATGTGCAGGCTGTATGTGTGCAGGCTGTATATGTGCAGGCTGTATATGTGCAGGCTGTATCTGTGCAGGCTGTATATGTGCAGGCTGTATATGTGCAGGCTGTATTTGGCAGGCTGTATCTGTGCAGGCTGTATCTGTGCAGGCTGTATATGGGCAGGCTGTATATGTGCAGGCTGTATATGTGCAGGCTGTATTGGCAGGCTGTATATGTGCAGGCTGTATATGTGCAGGTTGTATATGTGCAGGCTGTATATGTGCAGGCTGTATATGTGCAGGCTGTATATGGGCAGGCTGTATGTGTGCAGGCTGTATATGTGCAGGCTGTATATGTGCAGGCTGTATGTGTGCAGGCTGTATATGTGCATGTTGTAACTGTGCAGGCTGTATATGTGCAGGCTGTATATGTGCAGGCTGTATATGTGCAGGCTGTATATGTGCAGGCTGTATATGTGCAGGCTGTATGTGTGCAGGCTGTATATGTGCAGGCTGTATATGTGCAGGCTGTATATGTGCAGGCTGTATCTGTGCAGGCTGTATATGTGCATGTTGTAACTGTGCAGGCTGTAACTGTGCAGGCTGTATATGTGCAGGCTGTATATGTGCAGGCTGTAACTGTGCAGGCTGTATATGTGCAGGCTGTATATGTGCAGGTTGTATATGTGCAGGCTGTATATGTGCAGGCTGTATATGTGCAGGCTGTATATGTGCAGGCTGTATATGTGCAGGCTGTATATGTGCAGGTTGTATATGTGCAGGCTGTATATGTGCAGGCTGTATCTGTGCATGTTGTAACTGTGCAGGCTGTATATGTGCAGGCTGTATATGTGCATGTTGTAACTGTGCAGGCTGTATATGTGCAGGCTGTATATGTGCAGGCTGTATATGTGCAGGCTGTATATGTGCAGGCTGTATATGTGCATGTTGTAACTGTGCAGGCTGTATATGTGCAGGCTGTATATGTGCAGGCTGTATATGTGCAGGCTGTATATGTGCAGGCTGTATATGTGCAGGCTGTATATGTGCAGGCTGTATATGTGCAGGCTGTATATGTGCAGGCTGTATATGTGCATGTTGTATCTGTGCAGGCTGTATACGTGCATGTTGTAACTGTGCAGGCTGTATATGTGCATGTTGTAACTGTGCAGGCTGTATATGTGCAGGCTGTATATGTGCAGGCTGTATGTGTGCAGGCTGTATATGTGCAGGCTGTATATGTGCAGGCTGTATATGTGCAGGCTGTATATGTGCATGTTGTAACTGTGCAGGCTGTATATGTGCATGTTGTAACTGTGCAGGCTGTATATGTGCAGGCTGTATATGTGCAGGCTGTATATGTGCATGTTGTAACTGTGCAGGCTGTATATGTGCAGGCTGTATATGTGCAGGCTGTATATGTGCATGTTGTAACTGTGCAGGCTGTATATGTGCAGGCTGTATATGTGCAGGCTGTATATGTGCAGGCTGTATATGTGCAGGCTGTATATGTGCAGGCTGTATATGTGCAGGCTGTATATGTGCAGGCTGTATATGTGCAGGCTGTATATGTGCATGTTGTATCTGTGCAGGCTGTATATGTGCATGTTGTAACTGTGCAGGCTGTATATGTGCATGTTGTAACTGTGCAGGCTGTATATGTGCAGGCTGTATATGTGCAGGCTGTATGTGTGCAGGCTGTATATGTGCAGGCTGTATATGTGCAGGCTGTATCTGTGCAGGCTGTATATGTGCAGGCTGTATATGTGCAGGCTGTATTGGACAGGCTGTATCTGTGCAGGCTGTATATGTGCAGGCTGTATATGGGCAGGCTGTATATGTGCAGGCTGTATATGTGCAGGCTGTATTTGGACAGGCTGTATATGTGCAGGCTGTATATGTGCAGGTTGTATATGTGCAGGCTGTATATGTGCAGGCTGTATATGTGCAGGCTGTATATGGGCAGGCTGTATGTGTGCAGGCTGTATATGTGCAGGCTGTATATGTGCAGGCTGTATGTGTGCAGGCTGTATATGTGCATGTTGTAACTGTGCAGGCTGTATATGTGCAGGCTGTATATGTGCAGGCTGTATATGTGCAGGCTGTATATGTGCAGGCTGTATGTGTGCAGGCTGTATATGTGCAGGCTGTATATGTGCAGGCTGTATATGTGCAGGCTGTATCTGTGCAGGCTGTATATGTGCAGGNGGACATTCAACAAGGATTGCACAACTGTAAGAGGGACAACGCAATGCAGACAATAAGGAGCAGGGCGGCGCTCCATTAAGTGACCGTGGGTTAAGCGAGTATGGCCAACCCGCAGCCGTGCCAAAGCAGTTTCCTACCGTTACGGTGGTAGGAGGAAGGCCATGGAGACACACTACGTTTGAGAGTATGCAGCTTGTTACTAACCACAGAGGACCAACAACCTTGCCAACGGGCAAGGATGGAGGAATGAATAATAGGATAAAAGTCAGAATAAGGAATACCTTTACGGGAGATGGGACAAGAACAGATAGCTTCCTTAGCGGCATCATCCGCACGCTCATTGAAAGAAACACCAATATGGCTGGGAACCCAGCAAAACTCTACTGGTTTAAATTTACTAGAAATAAGAAACAGCCAATGTTGAATCTCGATGACCACCGGATGGACAGATTTAAAAGACCCTAGAGCCATGAGGGTACTACGAGAGTCATCTACAACCACAAAGGTGGAATGAGAATGAGAAAGCAAGAGACAGAGAGCATAGAGAATAGCATAAAGTTCCGCCGTAAAGACGCTAGCCTCCGAAGGGAGGCGACACATATAAGTACGGTCAGGAAAAACAACAGAGTAGCCCACACCGTCTGCAGACTTAGACCCATCGGTAAAGATGGAAATAGAGTGGGAGTGCGAAGAAAAGTGCTCAAGGAAAAGGCTTTTCAGAATTGTAGGAGGGGTAAAGGCTTTATAATACATGTCAAGGACGTACAAAACTAGGGAAGGGGGACCCTCCACGGAGGCAAGGAAGGAACAAAATGAGAAGAATCATTAGAAATACGAACAGAAAGAGAATCCTGTAAGCGAGATAACCGGACAGAAAGTGGGAGACGATGAAGAGGAACAGGGGCTACAGGAGGAGGAAAAGTCAAAGCATGACAGAGACGAGAGGAAGGATGTTGTAAGGACCGCGCAAGATAGCAAAGCCAGTTGCGATCACGCGGTCCTGAAGAGAAAGCCAGTGTCAACATACAAACTGAGGGTGGAAGTTGAACAAAAGGCACCAGAGCTGAGACGCAACCCAGTATGGTGCAAAGCATCAGGACGGCAAAGAGTAGAAGGAGAAGCAGCAGAGTATGCAGGGCAACCATAATCGAGTTTAGACAGGACGAGAGAGGAGTGCAAATAGAGGAGGGTGCATCTATCTGCTCCCCAAGATGTATGGGACAAAACCTTAAGTAGGTTAAGGGCCTTAGAGCATTCAACTCGGAGGTAAGAGATATGGGCTGACCAAGACAAACGAGTGTCAAAGACTAATCCAAGAGCTTTGCGGAATCCCTGTACACAATGGGATGACCATAAAGCGACAAAGAGGGACGAAGAACGACATACTTCCGAGTAAAAGGCATGGCACAAGTCTTAGACGCAGAGAACTTGAAGCCATGATCGGTGGCCCAAGACGACACGGCATCAATTGCAAGTTGAAGCCGGCGTTGAAGGAGAGGTGAATCTTCACACCGACAGCAAAGGGTAAGATCATCAACATAGAGAGCAGAGAAGACGCCAGAAGGAAGAGAGGAAAGAAGACCGTTAAGGGCAACTAGGAAAAGAGTAGTGCTCAGAACACTACCCTGGGGTACACGGTCAGAGCCGGTCGGCCGAGCTGTGGAGCAGTGGAGCGGTCAGAACATTGTGGAGCCGGCCGGCCGAGCGGACAGAATGCTGGACTTGTGATCCTGTGGTCCTGGGTTCAATCCCAGGCGCCGGCGAGAAACAATGGGCAGAGTTTCTTTCACCCTATGCCCCTGTTACCTAGCAGTAAAATAGGTACCTGGGTGTTAGTCAGCTGTCACGGGCAGCTTCCTGGGGGTGGAGGCCTGGTCAAGAACCGGGCCACGGGGACACTAAAAAGCCCCAAAATCATCTCAAGATAACCTCAAGATACACCCTCATACTGCCGAAAAGGGGCAGAGAGAGGAGTACCAAGCCACACACGAAAGGAACGACGAGAGAGGAAGCTCTGGAGGAAGAGAGGGAGGCTCCCACGAAGGCCAAATGAATGAAGTTGAGACAGAATATGATACTGCCAGGTAGTGTCGTAAGCCTTTTCCAGGTCAAAAGGACGGCAACAACGGTGGTCTTCGCAGCAAAGCAGTACGAATATAGACCTCCAAGTTCACCAGGACATCCGTTGTGCTGCGGCACTTGCGAAAACCAAATGGAGAAGGGGAGAGGTAGCGATAGTGTTCTAAGAACCACATCAGACGATCGTTAACCATACGTTCAATGAGCTTGCAGACAACTCGTGAGAGCAATAGGGCGGAAGTCCTTGGGGATGACCCAAGAGACCCTGGTTTCCGAACAGGGAGGACAACAGCATCGAGCCAGTCTTCAGGGACTGACGACGACTCCCAGACCCATTGTACAGATTCAGTAAATACTGAGACGTGCAAGGAGGGAGATGGCGAAGCATTTCATAATGAATGCATCGGAGCCCGCTGCCGTAAAACCGCAAAGGGCTAGGGCAGACTGAAGCTCAGAGAGAGAGAAGGGATCATTATAGGGAAGGTCAAGATAAGTACAGAAATTTAAAGGATGAGATTCAAGAAGAGGCTTACGAAGAAGGAAGGATTGAGGGAGATGAGAACCAGAACTAACAGAGGAGAAATGGGAACCCAGTTCGGTCGCAACCTGCAATGGGTCCGCCACAAGAGCACCATGGAGGTGAAGGACCGGTGAGAGATCGGGAACGAACTTACCCGCAATTTTGCGGATGCGCTTCCAGACCAGTGGGAGAAGAGTTTTGGATGTAACGGTGGAGACATAAGATGCCCAGCAAGCACGTTTAGCCGCACGGAGAGTCCTACGGGCCACCGCACTCGCCTTCCGAAACAAAAGAAAAGACTCGACCGTCTGCCTGCGGCGATGTCTCTTCCAGGCTGCACGCTTACAGCGGACAGCCCGAGCACAGTCCATATTCCACCAGGGAATGCACTTCCATGTTCTCCGAGAAGAAAAGCGAGGAATAGAATGGAGGGCAGCGTCAAAGACAGTGTCATGAAAAAGAAGGAGGGCGCGAGGAAGAGGCAGAACGGAGAGGTCAGAAATAGTAGCATGGAGAGTAAAGAGGCGCCAGTCAGCCTCGTCAAACCGCCACCTAGGGAAGGAGAGAGGAGGGCGAAAGATCAGAGAAAGATCGAAACAAGAAAGGGAGCGAGTCCGAGAGTCCAAATGAGTGGGCTCACCAGAATTAAGAAGGGACAGGGAAGAAGAGAGGATGAAAGGTTCAAGGAGGCGACCCCAGGTGTTTGTCAGCACATCACCCCAAAGGGCATGACGACAATTTAAATCACCCAGCAGGAGCACAGGCTCCGGCAAGGAGTCTAGGAGGTGTTTAAGATCGGGAAGAGAAAGTGAGACAGTGGGGGGGGGGAGATAAAGGGAACAAACCGTGTACCATCTACGCAGACACGGGCGGCAGAACAGTGGAGAGGTGAGGAAAAAAGTAAGGGGACAAAGGGAACATCGGAGCGAATCAAGAGAGCAGAAGAAGAAGGGGGGGGGGGCGGGGAGAGAAAAGAATAGCCACGGAAGCGACCAGGACGAGCACCAAGCATCGGCTCCTGGAAACAGACACAAAGGGGCGAAAACTGTGAAATGAGAAGTTGGAGGTCAAGGAAATTGGCGTAAAATCCACGGATGTTCCATTGAAGAAAAGACATCAGCAAAGAGAGAGAGGAGAGTAACAGAGAGCAAAGAAGAAACAAAGGTGAATAAGGAGCACAGCACGCTAAAAAAGCACAGAGTCAGGATCAGGGTCAGGAAAGTCAGGGTTAGGGGGCATGGGTAAACTGAGTAAAGAAGGAGGGAAAGAAGCGGGAGGACAGACCAGAGGTGGACGAGCAGGGTCTGGAGGAGGAGGAAGGGGAAGAGGAGCGGCAGAAAGAGGGGAGCGCACCACAGCAAGGGCAGTAACCGAGATGGAACCGGGGGCTAAAGAAACCCCCACAGTAGGAACAGGGGCTCCACCACCGAAGTGGGAGGGGAAGGAACGATAGAATCAGAGATAGGGGGTGAAGAAGAAAGTGAAGCCTTCTTACCGACAGGGAAAGAGAAAGGAGAGGAGCCAGGTTTCCGCTTCTGACTCAAAGATATGGGCGTCCCAGCAGCAATGTACTAGGCAATAGACTCCAGCATCTCGATAGGAGAAGAAGAGCGAGAGCGAACAACACAACCATCAGGAGAGCGATGGACGTCGGCCCGCACAGTCAGGCGGTGTGGAGAGCCAAGAGACGGAGGAGAATGACAGGAAGGAGGACTAGAGGGAGAGGAAAAAGAAGACACAGGAGACGTGACAGACTGGGTAGAAAGAAGGGGAGCCCTAGACAGAGAACCAGGAGGGGGACCCTTCGGAACAGAACGGAGGGAAACAGGGTAGGTGGTGGTGGGCATGTCTGGGTCTAAGGCTCGGAAACGGTTCTGAGACTGAGGAAGGCAGGAAGGACGAGGAGAGGAAGAGCACACCACTCGAGCATAGGAGACACCAGCGAAAGAGGGGAGAAGATGAACTTGGCGCCGAGCCTCAGGAAAAGACAAACGGTTCCGGTGCTTCAAGTTGAGGACAGCCGCCTCAAGTTTGTAACGAATACATGCACGGGAGAAGGTAGGGTGGGCCTCACCGCAATTGAGGCAGCGGGCCTGGGGAGAAGTGCACTCCAACTTAGAGTGACCCTCGCTTCCACACAGGGGACAGAGAGAGACAGGACTAGAGCATTTGAGGGTACCATGCCCAAACCTCCAGCAATTACCGCAGAGCCGAGGAGATGGAATATATTCCTGAACGGAGCATCTGGCACCAGCAAGAATGACAGAGGGTAGAAGGGTCCTACCATCAAAGGTAACCTTCACTACCTGAAGGGGCAGACGGCGATGACCACGAGGGGGACGAGTAAATGTATCCACCTGGAGGACAGAATGACCCTGGGCCTCGAGGATATGCTTGATATCTTCGTGGCAGTCCTAGAGATCTCTAACACCGGTCGCAACATGGCGCGGGAGGAGAACAGTGCCAACACTGGCATTCAACCGAGCGTTCTTCGAGACCCAAACAGGGGTCTCGCCAAGGTAGGATAAGGCGGCCAAGTGGGTGGCCGCATTCCTGAGAAGGAGCAGCAACGACACAGGTACCAAGACGAGTGGGGTTGAAGGTGACAGAGGCATCCACGGAATCGACAAGATGCCTTTGAAGGGAAAAATCGTCAGGAGAAGTTGAATCCAAAGGTTGGAGGTCAAAGTACTTAGTCCACGTAGCAGGACTAAACAAAGCATGGAACGAAGTAGGATGGGAAGGGAGCATATGAGAGCGGCTGTGAAGGGATGGTGATGAGAACCCTTAGAGAGAGACGGGTCGAAAGGTGCAGAAGTCACAAGAAGAGATCGAGCCGTGCACGGGGACGAGACGGTCACCACAGCAGGCTTGGGGCTATACCCAACCACAGAGGAGGGAGGGGAGCAGGGAGGAAGGGTCTGGTCTGGTCTGGGCCTAAACCAGGTCCTGTAGTGGGGACTACAGATCCCGGTCTTCCAGAACGTCCGACTCAGGGGCCTGGTCGCCCACCCCATGAGCCTGGGTAAGAGAAGTCAAGTCGTCATCCATACAGCAAACCAAATATAAGGGATGGGACCTGGAACCAAGAGATACCACCAACCAGGGCAGCCAGGGAGGCCGAGCGCGGGCCAGTGCAGGAATGGTGTGTTGTCTCCAGCGGTGCTCCCCCTTTTCAACAGGGGAGTCCTACTACTTCGTTCAATCTCCCACACTGGTGCTAAGACCCCAATCCCCCTATCGCCCTAGCCTGGACACCCAGCCATCCACTCAGGGCGGCCTCTCACAGGCGACCCCTCCAGCGGGTGGTCCGATGGCTCACAAGGCCACTACATGGTGCCCATCAGCACGTACACCACCCAAAGGGGGAGCAGGAGAGGCGGCACAGGCAACCCACACCGGTCCCAGGGAGGTGTACGTGAGCCCCTCACCACGGCAAGGAGGCACCACGGAGGGGTCACCAGTGACCAGTCACTACCAGTCATCACCAGTGACCAGTCACTACCAGTCATCATTAGTGACCAGTCACTACCAGTGACCACCAGTGACCACCAGTCACAAGTATTCTGGCCTGAGGGGGTTGGGGCTTATGGAACTTAAACCTCCAAAGAGAGCTCTGTTTGTTGCACCAGACTGTTACTTGCGTACAGGTGGACAACGTCCCCCAACCAATCTCTGCCGAAACAAACAACTGACCTTGGCAGCCACACTCCCGCTACCATTGGTCGATCAGCAGTGGACACTGGGGTGCTTGAAATTTACTCAGGAGGGTGCGGCTCCAACACTGGCATCGTTGTCCGGTGTACACATACCCTACTTGAGCCGCTGTGACTCCCCACTCTCTCCTTGTTTGGTATGATCTCTTAAATCCCCTTTTTACGAATTTTGTATTCTATGCCACCCTGTCTGCATATGTGATCCTTTCTCTCTCTCTCTCTCTCTCCTGATTTCTGGGAAGCCTCACCAGGACAAGAGCAAAAGCCAGCTAACAATACACATTTAATAAATGGAAAAACAAATACAATGCATGACATGAAAACATTAAAATAGTATCATACAACACTCTAAGCTGTTACAATCTGGTAGCAATCCAATATCATACCCTGGCTTCACCAACCGTTTATATCAAGTGGCTGCCCAACTCTTGGCTTACCACTTGCTATGCTCTCACTAAACGGGGGTGAAATCTCGTCATAACAATATTATACACTCAACCCTAAACGTATATAAACTCAGCCTGTGGCTGAAGCACAAGAAACATCTGCATAAATATTCCCCAACACAAGAAGAAATCAATCTCTCACACTGTGTCTTACACGCCAATAAGCATTATCCCAAAACTGCTGTACAATGAAGTCTCTTCAAACACCAGTGATGCTTCACCACGTAGACAAGTAAAACTCCTCCTCACTGTTCCTTTACAGTGCTTGAGGTCAACTCCTCAATATAGAGTTCTGCTCTCCCACAGTTTTCAGCATACACTTCTCCAGCCTCGAAGTTTCTTCAATAACTTCTTCCCTGTCCTCAAGTTCTTCTATCAACTCCTCCCCAAACAAACCTGCAATGTATTCACAGAAAATGAAACTCCTCCATCCAACATCTCATTAAACCTGAACGCGTCGCCGCGACAGTCCTCCCCCATCTTGGGCGAGTCCATCTTCAAGGTGTCCAGACTTGCTGCTGGCCGCTCCCTCCCCCAACCCCCTCAGTCATACACTGACCTTCGTCGAGGGAGGACATATCACTCCTCCCTCCAATATGTTCTCCTATATCTACTCTCTTATTTCAGCTTACTGGAATAATAAAATATCTATCCTACATGTATAACCTGTAAGAAGTGTTATATGAGCTTACCGCAGAGACTGTCTCAGGGGCGCTCAAGTCCTGGTCCTCACAAGGGCGCTCACACAGGTCGCCCACAAAAATCACTATAGGACTGCATCACAAGGCTTCTTCTAGTCCTGACTTGAGCACTTTAAATCGTCTTCAGGCTTTACACATAAATTCCTGCTCGAGTAGGAGCACACAACTAGGGGCTCCTCCTTTGCCAGGAGCTCAGCAGAGCGCGGCCATCTTTACCGACCTCTGTTGCTCAAGTAAGTTCATGCCGTCGTCCCGCGAGACTCGTGTCACGTCGCCAAAGCATTGACATCTCATTTTATGTCAGTTATTAACATGTTCATCCTCGGCTCAAATTTTAAATTCAGTCACCATCCTTCATTGTGTGTATGTGTATGTATATATATATATATATATATATATATATATATATATATATATGTATATATATATATATATATATATATATATATATATATATATATATATATATATATATGCAATTGACGATCACTAAACACTGATCATTTGTATGCGGAAAAACCACAAAGAAATGGAGAAGAGAGATGAACGTTTCGACTCGCGAAAGTCGTTGTCAACATCAGTCTGATGTTGACAACGACTTTCGCAAGTCGAAACGTTCATCTCTCTTCTCCATTTCTTTGTGGTTTTTCCGCATATATATATATATATATATATATATATATATATATATATATATATATATATATATATACATATATATATATATATATATATATATATATATATATATATATTTCTTTCCTCTGACCTCTCAATTATGTCTCGTATGTGGAATAACTCTCAGACTCGTTCTTGAGGCTACCTGGGGTCATAACACCAGCCACTACAAGTGACCAGTTACTACTAGTCACCACCAGTCACCCCACTTGACAAAACTTGTCACGCCTCCACCACACTTGACAACACTTGCCATGCCACCACCACACTTGACAACCGTGGCCACGTCTCCACCAAACTTGACAACCCTTGCCATGGAACTAGTATCTCTAGCACTATATTTTTGGGTTCTTTTTCCAATATTGTGTAAATCATCATTAGAACGGAGGAAAAATTTAAAGGAAATATCACCTACTGCCCAAAAAGACTTTATAGATCTATAATGAAGGGACAGACAGCCTCGGAGCCTGTAAAAACAAGATTTTAAGTCCTATTTTGATTGCTGTGGGCGGCAGAATGTGTCACTCTGCCAGACGACTATTACCAACATTTACTCAAAAGGATTCAACGATAAAACCGGTTTCAATGTTCAACAATGCTTGAATTAAACATTTCAGCACAAAAGCCTGTAACTAATTATGTATGTCTTTTTGTCGCTTTTTAATATGGAATTTTATCACAGTGAAGTCTTATTTTTCAGCTTCAGCTTGAACAGAGAGGATTTATGAAGATAGGCTGCTTCCGGGTAGGCTGTTTGTCCAGGCTGCTTCCGGGTAGGCTGTTTGTCCAGGCTGCTTCCGGGTAGGCTGTTTGTACAGGCTGCTTCCGGGTAGGCTGTTTGTACAGGCTGCTTCCGGGTAGGCTGTTTGTACGGGCTGCTTCCGGGTAGGCTGTTTGTACGGGCTGCTTCCGGGTAGGCTGTTTGTACGGGCTGCTTCCGGGTAGGCTGTTTGTACAGGCTGCTTCCGGGTAGGCTGTTTGTACAGGCTGCTTCCGGGTAGGCTGTTTGTCCAGGCTGCTTCCGGGTAGGCTGTTTGTACGGGCTGCTTCCGGGTAGGCTGTTTGTACAGGCTGCTTCCGGGTAGGCTGTTTGTACAGGCTGCTTCCGGGTAAGCTGTTTGTACAGGCTGCTTCCGGGTAGGCTGTTTGTACAGGCTGCTTCCGGGTAGGCTGTTTGTCCAGGCTGCTTCCGGGTAGGCTGTTTGTACGGGCTGCTTCCGGGTAGGCTGTTTGTACAGGCTGCTTCCGGGTAGGCTGTTTGTACAGGCTGCTTCCAGGTAAGCTGTTTGTACAGGCTGCTTCCGGGTAGGCTGTTTGTACAGGCTGCTTCCAGGTAAGCTGTTTGTACAGGCTGCTTCCGGGTAAGCTGTTTGGACAGGCTGCTTCCGGGTAGGCTGTTTGTACAGGCTGCTTCCAGGTAGGCTGTTTGTACAGGCTGCTTCCGGGTAGGCTGTTTGTACAGGCTGCTTCCGGGTAGGCTGTTTGTACAGGCTGCTTCCGGGTAGGCTGTTTGTTCAGGCTGCTTCCGGGTAGCTGTTTGTACAGGCTGCTTCCGGGTAGGCTGTTTGTACAGGCTGCTTCCGGGTAGGCTGTTTGTACAGGCTGCTTCGGGTAGGCTGTTTGTACAGGCTGCTTCCGGGTAGGCTGTTTGTACAGGCTGCTTCCGGGTAGGCTGTTTGTACAGGCTGCTTCCGGGTAGGCTGTTTGTACAGGCTGCTTCCGGGTAGGCTGTTTGTACAGGCTGCTTCCGGGTAGGCTGTTTGTACAGGCTGCTTCCGGGTAGGCTGTTTGTACAGGCTGCTTCCGGGTAGGCTGTTTGTACAGGCTGCTTCCGGGTAGGCTGTTTGTACAGGCTGCTTCCGGGTAGGCTGTTTGTACAGGCTGCTTCCGGGTAGGCTGTTTGTACAGGCTGCTTCCGGTAGGCTGTTTGTACGGCTGCTTCCGGGTAGGCTGTTTGTACAGGCTGCTTCCGGGTAGGCTGTTTGTACAGGCTGCTTCCGGGTAGGCTGTTTGTACAGGCTGCTTCCGGGTAGGCTGTTTGTACAGGCTGCTTCCGGTAGGCTGTTTGTACAGGCTGCTTCCGGTAGGCTGTTTGTACTGGCTGCTTCCGGGTAGGCTGTTTGTACAGGCTGCTTCCGGGTAGGCTGTTTGTACAGGCTGCTTCCGGGTAGGCTGTTTGTACAGGCTGCTTCCGGTAGGCTGTTTGTACAGGCTGCTTCCGGGTAGGCTGTTTGTACAGGCTGCTTCCGGTAGGCTGTTTGTACAGGCTGCTTCCGGGTAGGCTGTTTACAGGCTGCTTCCGGGTAGGCTGTTTGTACAGGCTGCTTCCGGGTAGGCTGTTTGTACAGGCTGCTTCCGGGTAGGCTGTGTGTACAGGCTGCTTCCGGGTAGGCTGTTTGTACAGGCTGCTTCCGGGTAGGCTGTTTGTACAGGCTGCTTCCGGGTAGGCTGTTTGTACAGGCTGCTTCCGGGTAGGCTGTGTGTACAGGCTGCTTCCGGGTAGGCTGTTTGTACAGGCTGCTTCCGGGTAGGCTGTTTGTACAGGCTGCTTCCGGTAGGCTGTTTGTACAGGCTGCTTCCGGGTAGGCTGTTGTACAGGCTGCTTCCGGGTAGGCTGTTTGTACAGGCTGCTTCCGGGTAGGCTGTTTGTACAGGCTGCTTCCGGGTAGGCTGTTTGTACAGGCTGCTTCCGGGTAGGCTGTTTGTACAGGCTGCTTCCGGGTAGGCTGTTTGTACAGGCTGCTTCCGGTAGGCTGTTTGTACAGGCTGCTTCCGGGTAGGCTGTTTGTACAGGCTGCTTCCGGGTAGGCTGTTTGTACGGGCTGCTTCCGGGTAGGCTGTTTGTACAGGCTGCTTCCGGTAGGCTGTTTGTACGGGCTGCTTCCGGGTAGGCTGTTTGTACGGGCTGCTTCCGGAAGGCTGTTTGTACGGGCTGCTTCCGGGTAGGCTGTTTGTACGGGCTGCTTCCGGGTAGGCTGTTTGTACGGGCTGCTTCCGGGTAGGCTCCGGAAAACCCGACAGCCCGTACAAACAGCCTACCCGGAAGCAGCCCGTACAAACAGCCTACCCGGAAGCAGCCCGTACAAAC
>WNGS01002625.1:9126-21757 GCA_020271785.1 Procambarus virginalis
GCTCATTCTGTGCAACTTGCATCGGAATCTAATAATCTATCGGCTTTAAATGGAATGGTGAATGGAATCTATGGGTTTAAATGGAATGGTCATTGGAATAGAATCTATTGACTCTCTTTACAATCATTTCTTACCTGTCGACGCCTTAGTCACGTTCTCACCTGATGTTAAGTCATTCTATTTGTAACCCTATATATTTATTGACTAAATTTCATCTGCCATTCGCTAGACTAATTTGCGGTGGCGTCTAATTGGCTTGTATCATTGTCGCCTGGTTTAGTGTCATCAGTAAATTTAGATATTGCAAAATACAACATTATGATGGTATTTTTTGTATGTGAAATTAAAACTGTGATTCTAAGATTGATTTCTGCCCACCCTGTGATCTCTCTCATTTGATGCCTCGCCCGCCTGTGATATCTCTCATTTGACGCCTCGCCCGCCTGTGATATCTCTCATTTGATGCCTCGCCCACCTGTGATATCTCTCATTTGACGCCTCGCCCACCTGTGATATCTCTCATTTGACGCCTTGCCCACCTGTGATATCTCTCATTTGATGCCTCACCCACCTGTGATATCTCTCATTTGATGCCTCGCCCACCTGTGATATCTCTCATTTGATGCCTCGCCCACCTGTGATATCTCTCATTTGACGCCTTGCCACCTGTGATATCTCTCATTTGATGCCTCACCCACCTGTGATATCTCTCATTTGATGCCTCGCCCACCTGTGATATCTCTCATTTGACGCCTTGCCCACCTGTGATATCTCTCATTTGATGCCTCGCCCGCCTGTGATATCTCTCATTTGATGCCTCACCCACCTGTGATATCTCTTACTTGATGCCTCACCCACCCGTGCTATCATTTGACGCCTCACCCACCTGTCTAGAAACGTCTCCAGCTTCGAAGGTCAGGAGAAATTGTGCTAATTTTGACGAGACCGGTTGGGAGGTAATCGTAGTTTATACATGATTGGCTGTGCGCTCCAGCGACCGGTAGACGGTAGCATATGGTCGTCCTGGTTGTCAGGTGACGTCAGATTGTATATATCTTGTTCACTACCAATGTTCTGATTGTTGCACAAACGCTTACTGCGCTGTTGAACGGTTCCTCTTCTCCTGCTCCTCTCAGTCCTGTTATAGAAAGTTCTGCTCTGTTCATAATTGAGTTCACCGGTTTATATTTTGTTCTTGCTTGTAGTCAGACTGTAAATTAGTAGGGTTTATGGGAGGCTGTGTTCCGGTACTGGTTCGAGGTACTGGGCCGGGGTACTGGTTCGGGGTACTGGTTCTGGGTACTGGTTCGTGGTACTGGTTCGGGGTACTGGTTCGGGGTACTGGTTCTAGGTACTGGTTCGGGGTACTGGTTCGTGGTACTGGTTCGTGGTACTGGTTCTAGGTACTGGTTCGAGGTACTGGTTCGAGGAACTGTTCGGGTACTGGTTCGGGGTACTAGTTCGAGGTACTGGGCCGTGGTACTGGTTCTAGGTACTGGGCCGGGTACTGGTTATTATATATGTAGCAAGTTTCTCTGGCTTGTGGGATATGTGGCTCGGGTACAAAGTGCATAGTACAAATATTGACATACTAAGCAGTTAGATAGTAGAATATTATACTATTCACTCTACAGAGTCCGAACACATGAAGCTAAAACACAAACTTAAATATTCCTAGCCTTAGTATAGCACACATATGTACTGTATTAGGCCTCAGGTATCGTGTATTAGGCCTAAGGAAGGTTAGGTTAGGGTAGGGTAGGTTAGGTTAGGTTAGTCTTTGCAACATAATTAGGACGTAGTTTTCCAGTTGTCCAAGTTCAATAGTACCGATTTGTACTTTGTAATTGCGTTGTACGTCGGTATATGTACTATGGTGCTCACTCAAGTCCATTCCATCCAGCGGTCGACCCCCAAAGACCCCAATTCTCACATGCTGTTCAGAATAAGAATTTACTTAATTATGCAGGCGATGAGTCACAATAACGTGGCTAAAGTATGTTGACCGGACCACACACTAGAAGGTGAAGGGACGACGACGTTCGGTCCGTCCTGGACCATTCTCAGTCGATTGTGACCATTCTCACAATCAACTTGAGAATGGTTCAGGACGGACCGAAACGTCGTCGTCCCTTCACCTTCTAGTGTGTGGTCCGGTCAACTTACTTAATTATAAATAACTATTGTTAATATCAGCATAATTGTATATTTAGGCATTGGTTAGCCTAAAGTTTAGCTTCTGTTGGCGATTATTTGTGTTTGTAGTACGTGGGTGAAGCATTTACAGCGTTGTGGTTCGAACACCAGTCGTCAGCGAAGCACTTGTTCCGGAAGTGTTCGAACGTCATCAGTTGTGAGTCGTTTGTAGACCGTTTTTCATTCATAAACGCTGGGGGGGTTGGCGGGTGGATGGAATGGACTTTGACCTTTGTTTATGAGAACGGGCTGGGTGATGGAGGCTAGAGATGCTCACTCGTTCGAACCCATGCGATTTTCACGCAGCTCGTCCTCATCAACAAAGATCAAACGCTCGTTAACTCAACCGCCAACCACCCCCTCCCCCCTTGTTTGTGTGTGTAAAACCACTTGACCCATGACTCACAACTGATGACGTTCGAATATTCCACAAACAGGGCTTCGTTGACGAACTCTGTTCGAATGCAGGCGATGAGTCACCGAAACGTCGTCGTCCCTTCAACTTCTAGTGTGTGGTCTGGTCAACTCTGTTCGAATCGCCTCCCGGTATAAATGTGTCGCCCAACGTACTTTAAAGTGGAAATATTCGCAAATTGAACCTGAACTCCTAACCTAACTTGTGTCTAACTATTCAAACAAGAAATGTATATGTTTATCACTCAGAATGTTCGGTAATATGCTTATTGTTTGTGATTATATATAAATATATATATATATAATAATATATATATATATATATATATATATATAATATATATATATATATATCAGGCTTATTTTGATACACAATACGTTAAAATTGATGAATCCATCTTAGAGGACGGGGGGGGGGAGGGGATTAGTGGGAAAAAGGGCTGCTGCTTTAACGAGCCTGGCCTGCGGCCGGCTGTTTCACACCAGTACGGTCAGATGAGGAACTTATTGAATCATTCAGGGCCGAGTCAAGTGCCCTGTGGATTGAGGAGGTGACGCCATTCTATTAGAGAAGGGAAAAACAAGGAATTAAATTGTCGAGTATATCAGTATATACTGGTATATCAGTATATGGCCAAGGTATATCCCGGCTTGACTGGCATACTTCCCTGCTGGAATGCCGCCGTCCTCTACTCTCCTTAAGTTCAGTATGTTCATGGAGAGAAGGAAAAAAATCTCAATGATAGAGAAGCTTAGCCTATTTCTACCCTCCTGTCTCTCTCATTCCTTCCTTCTATCTCCTTCCTTCTTCATTCTCACTAATTCTCATTCTGCCATGATCTCTCTCTCTCTCTCTCTCTCTCTCTCTCTCTCTCTCTCTCTCTCTCTCTCCGGCCGCTGTCAAGCCATGTGCCATGCGAGGCTGCGCCTTAGAAAATGTTTGTTGCTCTTGGACGAAGAACGATTAGACTCGGTAATTAACTACATAATATTATGATTAGGAGTAGCGAAGAACGTCCTGTTTCGCAGTTGTTCCAGCCGTGTGTGTGTGTGTGTGTGTGTGGTGTGTGTGTGTGTGTGTGTGGTGTGTGTGTGTGTGTGTGTGTGTGTGTGTGTGTGGTGAGTCCTTCATGGTATTCAGTGGGAGTAGTCCGGTAAAAGTTGTCAAGCCGTCAAACATGCAAACTGCTCAAACGGACCCCTATTCATCCCTCACACAAACACGCAAGATTGTACAAACAAGTTTAAGACTCTTTGAAGACACTTTTCAAAGGGAAGGCGACATGCCCAGAAGCCTTGTGTAGGATCTCTGGGAGGTGTATATAAATAGGATAGGCAAGCGAGGCTGTGTTAACACAAACACACACCACACACACATTGTGTGTGTATTGAAAGAGTGTGCAGGAGCACTTTGCTTACCACTCTCCATAGTGTATAGTAAGTCACTGGAAACGGGGGACCTACCAGAAATATGGAAGACTGCTAATGTAGTACCAATATACAAAAAGGGTGACAGACAAGAGGCACTGAACTACAGGCCAGTGTCCTTAACTTGTATACCATGCAAGGTGATGGAGAAGATTGTGAGAAAAAACCTAGTAACACATCTGGAGAGAAGAGACTTCGTGACAACCCATCAACATGGGTTCAGGGAGGGTAAATCTTGCCTTACAGGCTTGATAGAATTCTACGATCAGGTGACAAGAATTAAGCAAGAAAGAGAAGGGTGGGCGGACTGCATTTTTTTGGACTGTCGGAAAGCCTTTGACACAGTACCCCATAAAAGGTTGATGCATAAGCTGGAGAAACAGGCAGGAGTAACAGGTAGGGCGCTCCAGTGGATAAGGGAGTACCTAAGCAATAGGAAGCAGAGAGTTACAGTGAGGGGTGAGACCTCAGACTGGCGTGAAGTCACCAGTGGAGTCCCACAGGGCTCTGTACTTGGACCTATCCTGTTTCTGATATACGTAAATGATTCCCAGAGGGTATAGACTCATTCCTCTCAATGTTTGCTGACGACGCCAAAATTATGAGAAGGATTAAGACAGAGGAGGACAGCTTGAGACTTCAAGAAGACTGGACAAGCTGCAGGAATGGGTCGAACAAATGGCTGTTTAGAGTTAAAGCCTAAAGAGCAGAGCTCAACTCCGGCAAGCACAACTAGGTGAATACACACAACACACACACACACACACACACACACCATAAGAGGTCATAGATATAAATTGGCTAATCACAGATGCCGAAGAAATATAAGAAAATTCACTTTCGCAACAGAGTGGTAGACGGTTGGAACAAGTTGGGGGAGAAGGTGGTGGAGGCCAAGACCGTCAGTAGTTTCAAAGCGTTATATGACAAAGAGTGCTGGGAAGACGGGACAACTACAAGCGTAGCTCTCATCCTGTAACTACACTTAGGTATTACACTTAGGTAATTACCTTGTCCAGTTGTTAACTGAGTTTCTAAATAATGGGTAGACATCACTGGTCCAGTCCGTTCTCTAGATTTGCCACTCCGTAAATAATGCCAACTATTTGCTCTAACCTAAAACACTTCCGTAAAAAAAAAATATTTGGCGAGAATCCGGTTAGGGAAGTAACCGGACATTCCTACACAAATGTACTCTACTGGCTTGTAGGGTGGGCTCTAGCTCCCTAGACCCACCTCTTTAGTTTTCATTCGAATGAAATCCATCATACACCTCAAATAACACCTGTGGATTCCAACATGTCATAAAAAACCAAGAACACTTGCGCGGCCATCTTTGAACGTAAAACATCGCAATCATACCAAATGTGAAGTTTTGAACTAAAATAGACATGGGGGAAAAAAATCCATGGAGATCCTAGTAATCATCAACAATCACAAGGATACCAGAAAATTCCAGAAAAAACTACTACATGGCTCCCAGCTTTGCAAAAAAAAATTAAGACGGTGGTTGTATCCCAAATGGCCTGAGGCGAGCAGGGAGCGCAGGGCTCGCGAAGGGGTCTTAGAGGGCGTGTTAGCGTGGCCACAGGCTGATGAATGGGGGGGAGCCTGTAGCCCCACGCACGCCACCCATGGACGTTGCTGGAATGTCCGTGTGAACTACGGAGGAACATTGCTGGAATGTCCGTGTGAACCACGGAGAGATGTTGCTGGAATGTCCGTGTGAACCACGGAGAGATGTTGCTGGAATGTCCGTGTGAACCACGGAGAGATGTTGCTGGAATGTCCGTGTGAATCACGGAGAGATGTTGCTGGAATGTCCGTGTGAATCACGGAGAGATGTTGCTGGAATGTCCGTGTGAACCACGGAGAGATGTTGCTGGAATGTCCGTGTGAATCACGGAGAGATGTTGCTGGATGTCCGTGTGAACCACGGAGAGATGTTGCTGGAATGTCCGTGTGAACCACGGAGAGAGATTCCTGATAATCAACGAGGCCATCTTCCCCCAGCCTCGGGTGCATATGCTGGGAGATATAGCGAGGAGCCAAGAATATATATATGCCACATTCACACAAGTGTTGAATTTCACTTTGGCGGTGTGCTCACTCAGTGCGAGTTGACGCTGTCCAATACTGTCACAAAGGCAGTATGGTCACTCGGTACGAGTGACTCTGTTCAATACTGTCACTAAGGCAGTATGGCACTCAGTACAAGTGACACTGTCTGAGGTACAGAGGGAGACAAGTTATCTTGTCCGCGTAGGTAATCCATTAGTCCGGAATTTGAATGATCACAAAGGGAGGCCTTTTAGTGTTTCAACAACGCTTTCATCCCTCGCTAGAAGCCAAGACTGTGGTCCAGAAATATACCCAACCAGGTGGCACTCTACCTTCTCTCTCTTGTTCAATCTTGGCTAATGACTCAAGATCCAAAGATGGGTCCGAGAGCCTTGTCACTTTCTTGACCTCCTCCTCCTCCTGCTGCTTCAGATATCGGTAAAAAGACATAACAATCACCATCACCATCATCACTATCACCAAAATAACCTCTGTCATTTCCAAATATGAAAGTCCAGCAAATTCTTCACGACTTTCACATTCACGTGTTTAACAGTGAGGTTATATAAAACACATGAGATAACTGGGGGTGAGGTGCCCCCACTCCCCCTCACTCTACCGCGGATTGCATAATCTACGACATTTGACCATGTCGTAGCTCAGTCGATGAAGGCAGCGTCTGGATGCTCTCGGACCGAGGTTCGAATCCTCGTCACGGCTCCCTTGTGGATTGTTTCAGTGATGCATCATGCTATTGTGGTTTTCGTGTGTACATTAGGGGTGCCACCTAAATTAGGAGTGGGGGGGGGGGGTTGAGGGGATGCTCACAGAGAGGGGACATGGGAGGAGGGGAAGGTTAATGGTGCTGAAAGAGACAAAGGGGTTTTAATAGCAATATGAATAAAGCTAAGGTGCTTTTACAGGGACCTTGAATAGCAAACGAGGAGGGGGGGTGGGGGGGTTAGTGTGAGAGGGGGGGATAATTAGAGCAGTAACGAAAGAGAGAGAGAGAGAGAGAGAGAGGAAAAAGCACATATTAAACCACCACAATATCCCCATTTTCCACGCATCGACCTTGAAAGAGGTTAGGTTAGGGTTTTTTGAGCTGAAGTCACACGTTTCTGCTGAGACGAATAAAAAAAAGTGACCTAAGCCATATATGTCAACTTGGACATACCAGTCTGTAGTGTCCAGCACGAAGGGCTTGTGCGGCGACCTTGAGGGAAGATTGCCCAACAGCAGTTACGACCCCCGGGGGTGGGGGGGTGTGGAGGTGAGAACCATTGGGTCATCATTAACTGTCAATCACCGAGACACGCCACATCACCTGTCCCCAGGGTGGTAGAAGAAGGGGGGGTGGGGTATAATCTCACACTGTCATGATTGATTAGTCTATTTTCAGCCACAGAGGTGGAAATTCAGTTCGAGTGAGTTGAATATGGAGGGAATATTATGGTCTTCTTAAAGGAGGGGGGGGGGGATAAGGGGGGCAGGAATGGGGTATTGAGTGAAAAATATGGGGGGTTCTTGGGGGAGGGGATATTGGGGAGAGGGGGGGGTGGGGGGGGGGTTCTGGCTGAGGATGAGGTGGTCACAAGATTTTTGTTGGTGGGGCCCCTGGAGCTAGAGGACACGCAGAAGTGCAGGTGACGAAATCAAAAGTTTAGAAATGTGGGATATAGAGTGAGTTACCTGTTAGCAGGCGGCTGTCCGCCTTGCTGACGCTATGTTATGATAGCAGGCGGGCTGTCCGCCTGCTGACACGATGTTATGATAGCAGCAGGCGGGCTGTCCGCCTTGCTGACACGATGTTTGGATAGCAGGCGGGCTGTCCGCCTTGCTGACACGATGTTATGATAGCAGGCGGGCTGTCCGGCTTGCTGACACGATGTTATGATAGCAGCAGGCGGGCTGTCCGCCTGCTGACACGATGTTATGATAGCAGCAGGCGGGCTGTCCGCCTTGCTGACGCGATGTTTATGATAGCAGGCGGGCTGTCCGCCTTGCTGACGCTATGTTGATAGCAGGCGGGCTGTCCGCCTTGCTGACGCGATTGTTATGATAGCAGGCGGGCTGTCCGCCTTGCTGACGCTATGTTATGATAGCAGGCGGGCTGTCCGCCTTGCTGAGCCCATGTTATGAGAGAGGCGGGCTGTCCGCCTTGCTGACACGAAGTTATGATAGCAGGGCGGGCTGTCCGCCTTGCTGACACGATTTATGATAGCAGGCGGGCTGTCCGCCTTGCTGACGCGATGTTATGATAGCAGGCGGGCTGTCCGCCTTGCTGACGCTATGTTATGATAGCAGGCGGGCTGTCCGCCTTGCTGACACGATGTTATGATAGCAGCAGGCGGGCTGTCCGCCTTGCTGACACCATGTTATGATAGCAGGCGGGCTGTCCTCCTTGCTGACACGATGTGTGTGTCTTTGCTATATTCAAGCTTGCTCTCTCTCGACGAGATTTTGAGGTTTGTTCGATGTATTGTTAATATATAATATATATATATAGATAAGTATATATATATATATTATATATATATAATATATATATATTATATATACTAAATACATCTATATATACTATATATATACTATATATTCTGAGTTTCATTGTTGGAATTGTCTTATGGAGCTTGTTTTCCTTAGAGTTGATCCAAGCTCTTGGGCCACTAGTTGTGGGAGCCGGTGGCCGAGCGGACAGCGCGCTGTACACGTAATCCTGTGGTCCCGGGTTCGATCCCGGCGCCGGCGGAGAGATGATGGGCAGAGTTCTTTCTCCCTGAATGCCCTGTTACCTAGCAGTAAATAGGTACCTGGGAGTTAGTCGGCTGTCATGGGCAGGCTTCCTGGGGGTGTGGGTGTGGTGTGGGGAAAAAAATAGTAGTAAAACAGTTGATTGACAGTTGAGAGGCGGGCCTAAAGAGCAGAGCTCAACGCCCGGAAGCACAACTAGGTGAGTACACCACACACCACACACACACACACCACACACAACGCACGCACGCACGCACGGGCACACACACACACACACACACACACACACACACACACACACACACACACACACACGGGGTTTCATAGTGTTTTGACTTCATTTGTGCTCCATTATCAGTGAATTCAACTTGTTTCTTGGGTGTCCAAGGTTCCCCCTGGTGTATTTTTGACCAAAACCACACACTAGAAAATGAAGGGACGACGACGTTTCGGTCCGCCCTGGGCCATCTCAAGTCGACTATCTTCACCTGGTGTAATCACCACCAACCTCCACCACCAGCTAAAAACACCCCCAAAACTTGGCCAAGGAACTACTCGACCCCATTAGCCCTAGTCCTGCTAGCACTGATGGCCCGTCAAGGTGACGGGGCTTAGCAGGTAACCCTGGCTCACTAATCACTCTCTTTCTCTCTTCTTCCGCAGGTAAGCCACTAACAGCCGGGGACCGCTGAGGGCCTCGTCCCCCAGGGTAAGTCCTGGCTCCTTCTCCTGATAATCCAGCCCATCTTAAAATAATAGTACGTATAGGTAACTGGTATTTAAATAACAAGTAATTATTTAGGTTGATAGTACAAAAAATGGACTGTTGCAGCCAAAGACGTTTTGTAATTTTTTTTTAGAGGGCACGAAATAAAAAAAAAACATTCATAGGCCTAATGACATCCTATCACTGAGAATGTATTAGGCCAAAGATTTCTTGAAGTGGTTTAGTTTTCAATTTTTTTTAGGATGTCATTTCATGTTAGGTTGTTCAGATCAATTTCAAAACATCACCTCTATGATCCAACAGGTCTATTTTTGTACGTTATTAGGCCCATTTTAGGAGGGGTGAGGGGCCACGATAAGGGTGGTACCCCAACCTGTCCACTCAGCCAAGAGGAGCTAGGCGTTTAATTGAGTACACTCTAATCCGTTAGCAACAAATGTTAGCGGTATTTGCCAGTCACCGCACCGTCGTGGTACACTGGACGTTTAGTGTGCAGCTGTACCTACATTGTATGCCCCTTGCGGGGGTTGATGCTCTGGCTCTTTGGGCCACCGCTCTCAGGAATCCTTGCTCATCGGCTAGCCTCAACTACGGCTCGAGTATTATAGACACTTATTATAATAACACGAAAGTTTGTATGCCTTGGAGTATATTGATGATTGAGAGGCAGATTAAGCCACCCCCGAGGTGGCACGGGCATGAATAGCCCCAGTAATTCGAGTATATACATAAACTTTGATGAGTTTATATATTCTGAGTCGAACTCAGACTCGAAGTTTGGAGGTGAGACGATCCAGGGGAAGGGGAGGGAGGTTCTTATCAGGTGGAGGGACGTATGGAAGAGGCAAGCATGAACACCGACCGTTTTTCGAGCTTCATTATGTGTGACGAACCCAAGCACCAAGACGGTGACCGAAATACAAGGGGTGAGATAGAGGCCCACAGGGAGGCACAGCTAATGAACAGACGGAAGATACAGAGATCGAGCAGGGTATGAGTATAGCAGGAGAGGAGACAGGATGATAACCCCACAGACAGGCTGATAAAAGGCAAGCTCGGCCCTCAGAGTGTAGTCCTCTTTACCGAACCGTACACAATGTACACTATTACCGTCATCATCCACATATGTACTAATAATATCTGTGCATACTATTATATGATATTATATAATATAGAACCTATATATATATATATACCTATAGGTATATAGGTATATCTTGGGTAGCACGTCTATTCCCTCGTATGACAGTATGTTATTATATTACAATACTGACATGAAAAAGTAAAGCATAACTTTAGTACTTTGGACGTTTCTACAGTTTATATAACTTACGATAGCTTAAGATCTTAGCTTTTTCGGTCATATTTAATATTATATATATATCTATCATTATATATATCTATATATATATATATCATATATATCATAATAGTGAAGTGATATACCGTGATTGCATGTACCTGTTGCCTTAGGATAAATTCATTTCCCACTGGCGTTCAGAATCCTTTGTCATAATCCTGGCCTTAAAAGTTCTCGACATATGGAGGTGGCTTCCACACATTCTTCCCAACACACACCCCAATGCCCCGTTTCTTTACCCCCTTATAGTATGACTTGTTGTATTCAATCTCAGATTTAGCTACCTCAGACCCGAACAAGTGTCCATGTAGCACGGGCTATGGTGAGCCCGTGTATAACTTATATTAAGCGTACTAGGGTGAGAATATTTCCCCATACCTTTCTAGGGGCGTCCACTTTGGCAGCTTTACCAGTCAAAGAGCTCCGACGCTCCCTGTAATGTCCGGTATCGTTACCCGTACGCACGGTAAGTGATGCGCCCCATAAGAGGATCAGACGGCACAGGGTCCATCATCAGGCCACTAGTACCTCCACCCCACAGACACGCGGTGGGGGGTTTAGGAAAGGATGGGAGGGGGGATGGGACACCCTTCAAGAGACCTACCCATTAACCGAGAGTTGATGTGTTGACATTCACTATGTCAGTTGTTGCCCTTTAATCTTTCTATCCTTAACCTCTCCAACATCCCCTCTACTCTGCATTGATACGCCTCTTCCGGGGTCCACAAGGTCTCCCAGATTCAGGGTTTCCGGTTTTTATTTATCACATTCAGAAATCACACGAATGTATTTCTTCTCTTTCTTCTTTACTAACTGTGTCTTGTTGTAATAAAAAGTCTTGATATATACAAATGTTGGTGGAGCTGGTGTGCTGTGTGATGACACATCTGGGCCCCAGTACCACTCCGGTTAGTTCCCGTGAGCACATGTGGACTGCTCCACTTCACCCACAGTGGACCCCACCCCTGACTCCACCACCCTCACCCCACCTTGCCCCAACCCATCAACCAGGGACCCCATCACTAACCCCCTACAACCCACCCCACCACCCATAGCACTAGGGACTCATCTAACCCAGCCCCGCACCTATAAGCGCCATTATGGAGGCCCATCCAAGTGGCAACTTTCCCGACAGGGATGGACGAGAGGAGGAGAGGACTCAACGGCTCTCCTCTCCGTTTTTTCGCCACCCCTAGTTGTGTCCTGTGTGTTGGCTGCTGGTGTGGTGTGCTGTGTGTAAGTGTCGTGTTGGTAAAGCCGAAGTCCCGTGATTGCCATGTTACATCCCGCGCCGCGTGTGCTGAAACTCTCTTTGCCAGTGTCAGGCTTATGCCCTTTGGGCCCTCCCTCACGCGAGATTCCATGTTGATATAGGCTTCTTGTAGAAGGTTGTACTGATGTGACAGGACACGACGGCCATGATTAAGTCCCCTCCACCTCCACCAAGTTACGCCATCCTCTCCTCTCTCTCCTCTATTTTCTCTCGTCTCGTCTCTCTCTCTCTCCTCTCTCTCTCTCTCTCTCTCTCCTCTCTCTCTCTCATACTCTCTCATCTCATCTTTGTCCCCAGTGCGCTAAGCACACTGAGAAGAGGCTTATAAACAAAAAGTCAGAAGAAGCGGAAACAAGACAGGCTCGACCCCAGGCCGACATATGACAGCACTTCCACTAACCCCCCCAGAACAACCGGC
>WNGS01002626.1:42742-60761 GCA_020271785.1 Procambarus virginalis
GGACAGTGCTGGGTGTGACCTGTGTGGATGTGAAGATGGTGGCCGTGCCTGCGGCGGGGCCTGCTGGGCGTGGTGTGGGGGACCTGTCTCGAAGCGTTCACGGCGGGGCTCGGAGTGTGTCTCCCCCTCGTGGTGTGCCTTGGGAGGAGGTGGGGGAGTATGATGATCTGGCGCCCCCTCCGAGGATGTTGGTGCTGTGAGAGACTCCGAAGTTGCTACCCGTGCCTCCTCCTGCGTCTCCTGCTGTTGGATCTCCGCAGTGGGGGGTTGTCCCTGATGATCGGGACCTCGTCGTGATGTTGCGGAAAGATGTGCGCCGGGGGGCCTGGGTCCTGTTGCCCGGTGGTGGGGTCGGTGCCGCGCCTGCATCCCCTGCTGTATCCCCTCCTTCTTGCTCCGGTCTGGGGATTGCCTGGTTCCGTCTGCTGAGTCGTGCCCTGTGAGGGTCCGGAGTTGGGCCCTTATCGTGATGCTCGGGTGCTTCCGATCCCGTGGTGCTCGTCCACTATCTGGTGTCGCGGGTGAAGGAGTTTGTGTATCGGGTGCCGGATAGGATGTCTCAGCCGAGGGCGCTGCCTGGTGGCCGGCTGCCCGCTGACGAGCGGGTGATTTGGGAAGCGTACGCTTGCGCTTTCCGATATACAAGTTTCCGGAGAAGTATTAGTTCCCGTCTTGCACACACTGCTAAGCGTGCGTGGGTCAGCTGCCACCGGGACCGCGACGCCCGCCCCCCGGTGCGGGGTGTCTCCCTCTAACGTTCGACTCTGTTTTCGCCGCCTCTCCTCTCTCTACGGCCATCACATCTACCGCTTTTGACTTTCTTCTCATCCTAACCGCCAACGCATCTCCTTACGTCTGTCCTGGTGCAGTCATCGGGAGGGTTAACCCTTCATGCAAACTGCACCTATTCTCAAGAAGAAGAAGAAGTGCAGACCCATAAATGGCGCTGACATTGCCACTCCCACTCCGACGATGGGTCGATACCGTAACAATGACACTTTGATTTTGGTGCAGGTAGTGGTAGTGGTAACACTTGACAATGATACAGGTGGTGATAGTGGTGACAATTTGACTATGGTGCAGGTGGTGGTAGTGGTAACACTTTGACTATGGTGCAGGTGGTGGTAGTGGTAACACTTTGACAATGATACAGGTGGTGGTAGAAGTGACACCCTGACTATGGGCAGTGGTGGTATAGTCGTGACACTTTGACTATGCTGGCAGGTTGAGGTTGGGGTGACACCCTAAATATGGTGCAGGTGGTGATAGGGGACACCCTGACTATGGTGCAGGTAGTGATAGTGGTGACACTTTGCCTATGGTACAGGTGGTGGTAGTAGTGACACTGACTATGGTACAGGTGGCGATAGTGGTGACACTTTGACTATGGTACAGGTGGCGATAGTGGTGACACTTTGACTATGGTACAGTGTGATAATGGTGACACTTTGACTATGGTACAGTGGTGATATGGTGACACTTTGGCTATTGTAGAGGTGGTGGTAGTAGTGACACTTTGAATATGGTAACGTGGTGTAGTGGCGACATCCTGACTATGTGGGCTGATGGTGTAGTGGTGACACTTTGACTATGGGCAGGTGGTGGTAGTAGGTTATAGTAGTGAATCATGACTATGGTAAAGGTGGTGGTAGTTGTGAACTTGACAATGGTGCAGGTAGTTGTAGTGGTGACACTTTGACTATGGTGCAGGTGATGGTAGTAGATGAAAGTTGTTACACTCTAACTATGGTACAGGTGGTGGTAGTGGGTTACAGTGGTGACACTGTGACTATGGTGCAGGTGATCCTGCAGGAGGGTAATGTGAAGGTCCTCGTTAGTAGCCTACGACTCTACACTAAAACAATTCTTATCCGGATGTATTCAACAAATGTTAGCTGAATTAAGAAGAAATCAAGGTTTTACACAAGCCGTTATAGGCCGTGAAAAATTGTCCCAAAAACAGACATGACAAAAATGAAACACATTATTCCCAAAATATTATTTTACAAATAAAGTTTAGTTACAATGATTTTGGTGCTGGAATCTGAAAATGGGATTCGTACCCTCGTGTCTTTGTTTGACCAAAACACCACTGATGGATTACTTCACCTCAGTTGATGTCTTTCCATGACATCAACTTTTTTGCCTTTACCTGGCTAGAAGATTAGGTGATGTTTACTTCCGTCCTCTCTACCTGACCAGAGACCTCGATGGTTTACTTAACCTACAGTTGCTGTCATTCAATGACCAGAAGACCACTGATGGTTTACTTCACCGCCAGATGATGTCTTCCCATGACCCGAAGACCTCTGAGGGTTTATTCACCTGCAGTTGATGTCATTCTATGTCAAGAAGACCTCTGATGATTTGCTTCACTCCAGATGATGTAATTCCATGACCGGAAAACCACTGATGAGTTTACTTCACCTGGTTTACTTCCCGTCCTGTTGATGTTTTTACCTGGTCAGAAGACCACTGATTATTACTTCACCTCCAGTTGATGTCTTTACTTGGCCATAATACCTCTGATGGTTTTGCCATACTCTAGTTGATGTCTTTATCTGACCAGCAGATCACAAACGGTTTATTACACCCCGTTGATGTCATTTTTTTTGGTGTAACGACTACTGAATTCTTCTTCTTGACTGAAAGACTTCACTTCGGTTGATATCTTTGTTCCCCCAGCAGAACACCGGAGGTTGACCTCGTTGATGTTTTCTTTGGGTTCCTGAGGTTCTCGTCTCGTGCCTGTTCTTCCCAATATTTGTTTATTTATCATGCCATCTAATTGTATTTATTTTACATTTTCTTCAGCTTGTTAGTAATAAACTTTGTTCACTTCTAAAGATGTAATAAATGTCATTGAATATACTTTCATTTAAATTATGAAAATAATGGCATTATTTATAAATGGTTCATTATCGCTTAACATTTTGGTCTGAGGCCTGACCTCAGACCTTTCGATCTTAGATTTGTGACCTCAGACTTCTCGGTCATAGAGTTTGACCTCAGACTCTCGGTCTAGACTTGTGACCTCAGACAACTCTTTCATATTTTGTGACCTCAGACTACTCTTTCATAGACTTGTGATTCAGACTTCTCGGCCATAGAGTTTGACCTCAAAACTTCTCGGTCTTAAACTTGTGACCTCAGACTACTCTTTCACAGACTTGTGACCTCAGACTTCACGGCATAGACTTTTGACCTCAGACTTCTCGGTCTATACTTGTGACTCAGACTACTCTTTCATATTCTTGTGACCTCAGACTACTCTTTCATAGACTTGTGACCTCAGACTTCTCGGCCATAGACTTTTGACCTCAGACTTCTCGGCCATAGACTTGTGACTTCAGACTTCTTGGTCTTAGATTTGTGACTTCAGAATTCTCCGTCTTAGACTTGTGACCTCAGACTTTACAGAATAGGACTTCATAATTGACCTTGCATTCCTTGATGCGAAACCTTAAACCAAATATACCTCAGTTTAGAAGCCATGGGCCGTAGAGTTCATTGTCCTATATATACAAAGTTTCTTTGCCTGGGATTTCTAAACTGACACTTCCTTAATTAATAACGTGTTGTTTTGATACTTATGATGACTGCAGAAACTCCTGTTTAATTTACAGGAGGGACGGACCCTGTAGTGGACCGGCCTTGCAGTCCCTGGGCGACCCATGTCATTACTGATGGAAACTTTGGCTTCATCGGCGCCTTCCTTGGAAGAGGCATCATCGTCTACCTTATCCCAATGGCTGGCCTCTCTACCCTTGCTTAACTCCTCTATCCTTCAACCCATCACCAGGAACAATGCGATCTTCGTAACCCTCATGTGTCAGTATTGGTACACTCTGTCTCACTTTATATGCTAGTACAGATACAATGTTGATAATATATCCGGTTATCCCACACCAACCTGTACCAGTGTGAGAGTGTGCACTCTCAGAGCAAAAACTCATTGAGTTATGCTAAGGTGGTGGTGCTTGAAAGAGGTAATTCCGTAATTTGTTAACCGAATTTTATCAAGTTGCGTATCAAAGCTCTCGGTACATCGAGAGTACAATGAGGTCAACAGTTATGACCTGGGTGACCTGGGTCAGCTGCATGCAGAATGCAGGACTCTAGGGAGTAGGGTACTCCTACCAGGGGGAGAAATTGTTGGAGTGAGATGGTAAGGGGAGAGAGAAACAGCCTTCCCATCACAAAGTCGTTGCATTGTTATTACCAGCTTCCTCCCCCCCCCCCCCAACAAACCCTTAGAAACAGTGGGACATTGTTCTGGGAGCTGATGGGACCAGATGTTATGCCACTAGGAGCGAGTGGATCATGGGGACCGTCTCTTCGTCCTTCTTTTTTTTCTGTGTACCATTTGTTATTTCGTATTGTTATTCTGTATTTAAGCATTATTGGATGCCATTAATGTTGATGATTGTAATGGAATTTATTAAGATTAAATAATTTGTTTTGAGACATGGGTTCTAATTTTGTTTTTGGTTCATTGTTATAGTAGGGCAGGATAAGAAATTCGTTCTTTAAAGTAACTTACATACGAGTTTCCTAATTCCAGAGAGAGAGTTGTAACGGCCTGCTGTACAGGCCTAACTTCTCCCTCCCCTCCCCCTTGTTTCATCCCCCCCCCCCTCCCCATTGCTCCTTTCCCCCTCCATATCATAACCTCTTCAAGAGAGGTTGCTTAAACCGTCTATATTTGCGTCCAGCCCAACCACTTGGGCTGGACGGTAGAGCGACTGTTTCGTTTCATGCAGGTCGGCGTTCAATTCCCGACCGTCCAAGTGGTTGGGCACCATTCCTTCACCCGTCCCATCTCAAATCCTTATCCTGACCCCCCTTCCAAGTGCTGTATAGTCGTAATGGCTTGGCGCTTTCCCCTGATAATCCCTTCCTCACCATTGTTGTGTTTAGATTTAGCTACTCAGAACAAAATGTCCATGTAGCACGAGCTATAGTGAGCCCGTAATCGAGTTCAGATATTCGCAATAACCTTGTTACTCTGATATTGGGTCAAAGTTTAAATGGAGGTGGGGTTCCCTCCTTTATCCATGTTACTTTTCGCTTCTGTTTTAGTCGTGTTTTAATAACATTATCTTGGTGGCGGATGTAGGTGCAGAATGTTCACTATTGAGTCCCATTCTTTAACGGCTTTCTAATCATTGTAGTGGCTGTGGAATGTGCATCTAATGCAGCTGCTGTCGTTGGATAATGTTTAGTTTGATGCGCAGGGCTTCAGTAGCTTCACATTCCAGTAAGTAGTGCAATAGTGGCGCCTCTGCTTCTCTCCACAGATATGACACTCTTTAACTATTGGGTTACTACCTCCCAGCAGCACTTGTTATCAAGTCTGAGTCTGTGTATGGCTACTGCAATATCTCTGGATATCTTTTTGTCAGGCTTCAAAAGAGTAGTTCCCAGGGGCTGGGTTATACCATATCGCAGTGGATCTTCCTTCCGCTACTGTGCTCTGTGGCGACTTTTGATAGTTGGAGTATTTTCTTCTCGATTTGTTCCTTAATCTGTGAAAGTTCCTCCCCACTCTTCCACTTTCAATACCAGCCCCTCTCCCCTCTCACTTTCACCTCTCCTCTTCCACTCCCCCATCCCTCTCCATGCGTACCTTGGCTATGCCAGGTTGGATCATTAATCATCCGTTCCAGTCATGCGGGTTCTCATGTTACCACAAGGCCAGGCGAGCCTGCCAAGGTCTGGCTTGTGTTCCTGGGTACAGAGGAAGCTTGTTCAAAACTCAACCGTGTATAGCTGACACAATCTGCCGGAGTAAAATGTACTACCTCTTCGAATTCTTGCCAAAATGACGCAAGGTTATGATTAACTACAGATAAGAGTGCCCCAGCTAGGAGCCGCGTATTAATGGAGGACCAAATAGTGGCCGGGCACTGAAACGTCAGAGTGCCAGACCTCTGGCAAGGTTTGAAATGACTGGATTAGGCCTCTGTTAAGGGGCGTGACTTAAGGAGCTTAGATAGCCTTAGGGGTGGAGCCTTCAACATAAAAAGGCTGGATATTGCAGGATTTGGTAATGTGCTTCTTGAGTTCTCATGTTATATCAGTGTTTACCATTGCTTCGTTAGCATTTATTACAGTTAGGATATATATATGTCAATTTATTAAATAAAAATGCATATTGATTATTTTGGTGGTTAGCTAATTCCCCTTCTTATTAATTTGAGTCATTAATTCATTAGATGCTGTGTTGGGACCATGCCCTTCGGTATTAAAGTTGTCCCTTGATTCTAAGTAATTAAACTAAAGAGTTGTTATAAAGGTAAGGTAATTATAAAAAGAAGGCACCAAACCGGGAAGGCTATGTAGCACCATCAAAGTGTGAAATAATCAGAGGGCGCTAATATCACCAAGAATGCCAATACGAGAATAAAAAACGCATATGGCGAACGATATCAAAAGTAAGTAATTTAAAAGAAGAAGGCACACAAATGGGAAGGCTATGTAGCACATCAAATGTGCAGAATAATCAGAGGGCGCTAAATATCACCAAGGATGCCATACGAGAACAAAACNTTTCGTAGTATTTAATTTTGGTTCTCCTAATTATTTTAGAGAGCAATGATGAGTAATTCTTTGACAATTCTTTGGAGACGATTCCTAACCTATACTTCTTCTCAAGTTCATGTTTATTAATGGATTTAAGTATTCCCTTTGTAAGCCATGGATTGTTTAGCCTTTTAGTTGTGACTTGTTTCGTTAGCATAGGACAGTGGGTGTTTGAGGTAAAGGAGAAGCATTGCCAGACTTGTGGCTTTAATTGATCAAATAATTACAGTACAGTTACATCCTGCAATAACACAAGCCATATAATATACTATATTTATACACAGTTTAAGCGCTGTCTATTCACTATAACACTAAGCCAACTGCACATGACTAAAGCTAGAATATATAGAAATTAAACTAGAAGTTAAAATTCCACCAACCTGTACACAAACACGACACAGCTGATCTGACGACACAAACAAGTCAAGCAAGCATCCAAACAAAACAGTCAAGCGAGCATCCATTTGGTACAATAATATATATAACACTTTGTTATGGACTCATCGCCCTTGTCAAGTGGTAGAGTGGCAGTTCCAGCGCCATCTAAGAGTCCGCACCCGAACTCCCCGGGAATAGTATATAATGGACAATGCCATCTGGTGGTGGTTATCTAGTACTTGCAAATGGCTAAAGATTCCTGCCTTGGTCAGCCAGAGGGGTCGTTGTGAGTGACCTCTCGTGAGGTGGCGAATCAAGACCAGCGCCACCTAGTGTGTGCTACAGAGCACAATGTCAACTCCCCAGTGAGTTAGTGGTATTTCCTAGTTCACCAGTACCGGCTAGGTCATTGAGGACGTTTTTGTGTCCACAGAGGTGACGTCTGGGGGCAGCGGTACTGGAGGCGGCAGTTCATCTTGGGCAGTCCACGGTCTCCCCACATGGTCCTGGAAACGACCAAGTAAGCCGCCGCCGATGAAGCAGTGTGGTAGCTGCTAGTGCTTTAGTGTTGAAAAGAATCAGCATACCTATGGGACTGGCTTAGGGAAGAGATTGACGACAGGGAGGTGCCTGTTGAATAGTGCTGCTAGCTGGTCGCCAGAGGCTACTGCCAGGGGATCGCTACCCCTGTATTGGTTTGTGACCCCGCTCAGCGTGTGGCTGAGGTACTCTGCCAGCGAGTAGCTGGAGAGCAGTCGTGGGGGTACAGGCACCTCATGACACTGTCAGTGGGCGGACCCACGTACAGGTGAACTCACCGGTGATCTTCCCATTAAGGTTGGATACGCTACTGGACAGTGAAGAAATACTGGGGATTGATGAACTCTGCACGTGAGCACGTTTGATATCCTGAGCGAAAGGATTGTACATAGGTGTAGTAATAGCCTATCTGTTCTTTATATATTATTTATGGTGGCGGTGTACATATATATGCTTAACGATGGTGGAAAGTTATTTAATACATTGATGAAAGGAACAGTGTTTTGTTCATCCCCTCCTTTTTTATGCACTACATAGCCACTTTTTGAAAGCATACTTCCGACTTGGGATCGTATTATCATTTTGGTTCTACCATCAAAGAACCCGGTTGCGACCCATAGTGGCCGTAACACACTTTTACTACATTCACCCCATCTAGCTTTTAAATAACATAGTCCCGAAGATGTGTAGGGGTACTGCGCGTCCTTCCAGATCGTCGAAGGGACTCCTGCAAAGTTGAATCCTCTAGTGTTCCAGTCGGTTCCCGCATACCACCTTCTCGAGGGAGTGTTACGTCAGAGAAAGGTTCCCAATTAGATGTTTCAAGGTTAGGTGGTTCAGGATGAAGTAGTTCAGGATGAGGTGGTTCAGGATCAGGCAGGTTGGGGTTTACCCCAGCTTTCGCAATCGCTGGGTGTTACTGTTGAATGTTGAGATTGGGGTTCAAACTTTCGCAGCCCTCTATGGCCATGGGTGCGAAATGTCTTAATGATACAGTAGTAATCCTGCCATCTGGGAACTTGACATGGGCATATTCCGGATTCACGTCTACGACCTCAAACTCATCAACTAGAGGATCATTTTTGCTTTGCTGCACCTGACGTTTGAGGAGGACAGGGCCTTTGCAAGCAAGCCACGTAGGTAGTGTTCGCCCTGAAGTAGACCTTCTTGTATGCTAGAAGAATCGTTCATGTGATGTACAATTTGTAGAGGTGCACAACAGTGATCGAATAGTGGAGTGCATCGGGAAGAACAACTTCCCATTGGGGTACATCTAAGCCTCTCGTCCTAAGAGCTAGCAGCACTGTCTTCCAAATAATCCCATTGTACTTCTCAACCTGGCCATTTCCTCTGGGGTTGTAAGGAGTTGTACGGCTAGTTGCTACACGTTTTTTGAGTAGAAAATCTTTCAACTCCTCCGACATAAAGGAAGTTCCCTTATCAGAGTGTATATATGCAGGCATACCAAAGATTGCAAACAACTACACCAGGCACTGAATTACTGTACCAGTAGTCATATCTGAACAAGGGAATGCGAAAGGGAATCTAGGGAATTCATCTACAACAGTAAGAATATATTTATTCCTTGAATGTGATGGAAGTGGTCCTTTAAAATCTATGTTGAGTCTTTTAAATGGCTGAGTAGCTTTAATGAAAAGCCCAGAGTCAAACTTGCAAAACCGAGGTTTAAGTTCAGAGCATGCTGAGCAAGAATTAGTCATCTTCTTCACTTCCTCCACAGAATAAGGCAGATTTCGACATCGGACAAAATGAGCCATACGAGACACTCCAGGGTGACACAGATTGTCATGCAATTCCTTTAATTCATCCATACTGGTGGCACCACATACACGTGAGAATGCATCAGCTGGTATGTTCTTTTTACCTGGGCGATATACAATGTCATAGTGGTAACAGGAGAGTTCGACTCGCCATCTAGCAATTTTATCATTTTTAATCTTACCAGCTGATTTAGAGTTAAACATAAAAGCGACACTGCGCTGGTCAGTCACAAGCCGAAAATGGCGTCCAATGAGATAGTGTCGCCACTTCCGTAGGGCTTCCACAATGGTATAAGCTTCCTTCTTCACCGATGAGTGCCTTTGTTCACTATTTGAAAGTGTTCGGGAGAAGAAAGCTGCCGGTTGTTCATTCTGGGTTAGGGTAGCGGCAATAGCATGATCTGAAGCATCGGTTTCCACAGTGAAAGGAGCTGTTGGGTCGATTGCTCGAACCACTGCCTCAGCAATGTCTTGTTTCAATCCTTCAAAAGCTTTTGCAGCGGCAGCAGATAAGGGAAAACCATTGGCATGAGAGAGAGGACGGATCTTCTCAGAAAAGTCCAGCACCCAACGGGAGTGATGTGCAAGCATTTCCATTGCTCTGCGGTAAAGAACCTGTGTTGCTTGGTAGTGGAAGTTTTAACAATGGCTCGAGGCGTTCTGGGTCAGGCCGAATTTCTCCTTCTTGTATAAGATATCCCAACAGCTTTATAGACCGGAGTCGAAAACTACACTTCTCAAGATTCAGGGTCAGGTTATACCTTCTTGCAACGTCCATAAAATGTTTCAGACTTTTATCATGGTCTTCTTCAGAATCTCCACAGACATCATCTACATAAGCAAAGGTCCCCTTCACTCCTTCTTTCTCGAGGATGCCATCAATTACTCTTTGAAAACTAGCCACTCCATTAGTGACCACAAATGGGATACGATTAAATTCAAAAAGCTTCCCACAAGCTTCAAAGGCTGTACAGGGTTTCTCTTCCTTTGTTAAACCCACTTGATGGTAAGCACTTCTCAAGTCTAGCGTGCTGTATACTTTAAATCTAGCAACATTATTCACAATCTCATCTATATGTGGTAAGGGGTAGGCATCCAGCCCCGTGAATCGATTGATTGTTTGTGAATAATCTACAACCATTCTTTTTTTGTGATGTTCTCCTTTAGTTACTAATACCTGGGCTCTCCATGGAGAATGACTGGGTCTAATTATCTCTTCACGTAGCATCCGAGCGGTCTCAGATTCAATAAACAACTTGTCAGCCTCAGAATAGCGTCTGGATTTTACAGCAATCGGCTTGCAGTCTGGTGATAAATTACTAAAGAGAGATGGAGCCGGAACTTTGACGGCAGCTAATCCATATATTCTAAGAGGAGGTCTATCTCCTCCAAAAGCCATCTCAAGCACAGAATGATTTTGTAAAAAGTTATGGCCTAAAATCACATGAGCACACAAATCGGGTAACACTTTGAGATTCACACCATGGTAAGTTTCTCCTTGCAATTCTAAGTCTACAGAACACTGACCCAGGAATTTTGAAGAGAACGATACAGTAGCTATAGAAACTGCCCCATTGTCAGGATAGACGAGTAACCCACTCTGCTCGGCAATATTCTTATGAATAAAGTTCTCAGAGCTACCAGTGTCAATCAGTGCACTGACTGGAATACCATTGATCTTAGAACTAAGCACTGATTTATTGAGACATGAGGGCGAAATCCCAGCTAAAGTAGCGAGCATAGCAGTGGAATGTTGGGTGTTTGAAGCGCTGTTAGTCTGTTTCAGAGATCGACAGACCTTAGCATAATGAGCCTTTTTCTTGCAATTCATACACAGAGCCTCTCTAGCTGGACATCGACTGCGAGGATGTCGAGTGTGACCACAAAAGAAGCACTTTAAGCCACTAGTTGTATCTGCAGAAACTGTGACAACTTTTTCTTCTACACTTTCTTGTCCTGAGTCCTCCAGGTCTAATGAGAGTGCAAAACTTTCTATATTTTGTTTGGCAATAAATCCTCAAATCAAATAAATCTCAGGATAAACAATACTCAAATTTGTAACAAAGTAGTTGGCAAAATTCTTGACGTTCTCATTGACCACAAGCTGAATTTCTAGGGACACGCTAAATATATCAATAAAAGTTTCAAAGACTGTTGGCATTCTTTCTAAGATTAGATATTATGTACCTCGCTCTGCCCTGATGACACTCTATTACTCTCTCATCTCTCCTTTTCTCAACTATGGTATTTGTGCTTGGGGTTCTACTACCCAAAATCATTTACGTCCTCTAATTATTCAACACAAAGCTGCTGTCAGGAAACTCTGGCCCAAGACATCACTCGGTACCCCTACTCAAATCTCTGAATATGTTAGATATTAAGTCACTGCACATCCTCTCATGTGTATATATATATATATATATATATATATATATATATATATATATATATATATATATATAAAACGCTGAACTGTAATGTCAATCCTGACCTTAAAAGCTTCATTGAAGGTTGTAACAGAACCCATGAGCACCACACCAGAAACAAATACTTTATTGATATTCCAAAAGTATGACTTAATCAAACTAGAAATACTCTACAAATCAAGGGACCCAGAAAATGGAATGACCTTCCCAATCATGTTAAAGACTGTACCTCTCTCAACCAGTTTAAGATAAAAACTAAGCACTACCTAAATAACTCCCTGTAACCTACCTTACCCCTATAATGTCAACCCATGTCTGCTATTTTTTTAAACAATGCTGTTTGTCGACCAAATTGTATTTTTTGCTGTTATTCTGCCATGTTCCCCCCCTTTTTCATTTTTTTTTCTCAACACATTTTATACTTTAATCTCAATTAGTATTAAGTTTTAGTATTTAGTGTTTTCCTGCTCGAAACGCTTTGCGTAATAGTGGCTTTAGGCATTATATGTACTAGCTCTATCTATAAATTCATCAATATTTGTATCACACCCTATATGTATGTACTTTACCTGAATAAACATTTGAATTTAAATTTGATTTTTTTAATATTCTCAATCTACTTTCATCCATGATTAATAATAAAACTACCTTTTCCCTGTCCATCGCATTCTATGAGATAAGAGAGTACCTTAGAAATGGACACTGCTTTTGGCATGAAAAGCGGTGGAGTTTCTGATTGGGAAGGAAGAGACAATTGTACAACGTGTTCCGCAGGCGCGGTGCGGTAAGTCTGGGTGGCATATAAATAGCGTGAGAGGAGAGGTCTTGCCCTCACTACTTTCCCGCCACGGGCCGCGGTTCGTGAAACGCGCCACAAAACTGCGCTGCGCCTAAACAACACATGGACCAGTACTCTATCCTGCATTTCCAGTCCGCTTTACGGTGTACACGGAACTTCTCAGGCAATGGATCTCGCGCCCGCTACCACGGTCCCAGATCTGATGCTCCCTGAGCCTACGAGGCCTTCGACTTCCCAGGCTGATACGGCAGGGGCCCCCTGCCCTACTCGGCCTACCCTAAGGTAAAGTGTGGTTTTCCTTTCAAGTTTAGTCAGGACTGTCCCCAGTGTCGGCGTGTGCCTAGCGCCGTCCCTCGCGGTCCGTGCGTGCCGCCTTAGCTAGTTCCCTAGGGCCTTCTACAGTTTGCCTGTCTGGGGTATGCAGGTGCGCCCTACAGGACGTGACTGGTGCTGCTGCTGCCACAATGCCCAGGCCGGCGTGTGTTCTGCAATGTGCCCCATGCGGGCCACGCCAGGTAGCGCTCTGTGGAGCGCTTGCCCTGGGTTGTTTCGCTTCCTCCCTGTCCCTCTTCCTCGCACCCAAGGGCAGGAGACGCCCATGTGGTGGCGGTGCTCCCGGTGGGCAGGCCCTGAAGCTTCCTTGCCTAAGGGCTGCCTCGGTGTCAGGGTTGGGCTTAGCTGAGAGCCTTCCCATACTTCTGCTGTTTCTATGGCCCAGGCTGGGGGCCACTTCAGCTTCTATGGCCAGGCACGCAGTGGCTTGATTGCCCTACGCTGCCCCTAGAGCCCCGGTTCCCGGGTTTTCCAGTTTTGTTACTGGTGGCTGGCAGGTCTGACAGGTGTAGCCCAGCATGTTTGTTCCCAGACGTTTTGTCTGACCAGTGTTGCCCGGCATGTTTCTTCCCAGACGTTTCGTCTGACTGGAGTAGCCCGGCATGTTTGTTCCCAGATGTTTCGTCTGACCGGTGTAGACCGGCACGTTGTTCCCAGACGTTTTGTCTGACCGGTGTAGCCCGGCTTGTTCGTACACAGACGTTTTGTCTGGCCGGTGAAGCCCGGCATGTTCGTCCCAGACGTTTTACCTGACAGGGTAGCCCGGCATGTTTGTACCCAGACATTTTGTCTGGCCGGTGTAGCCCAGCATGTTCGTCCCAGATGTTTCGTCTGACCGGTGTAGCCCGGCTTGTTTGTACCCAGACGTTTTGTCTGTCCAGTGTAGCCCGTCATGTTCGTCCCAGACGTTTTGTCTGACCGGTGTAGCCCGGCATGTTCGTACCCAGACGTTTTCGTCTGTCCGATGTAGCCCGCCATGTTGTTCCCACACGTTCACGTTACCTCCCGTCCTCCCTGTTCAGTTATCTACTCCTTAAGTGTAGGCGCCCTGCCTTCGCGTGGTCTGCCCGTTTTGATAGTCTATAATCTATATTATTTATATTATTTATTCATGATTTCCTAAAATTAATTTATTACATTGTTCAGCTTTCAGTTATGACTTGTATTTACTCCGCTATTTATTCTCTGCAATTTCTAGCATTGCTTAAGCCTCATGCCTATACATGCTGTATTATTGGCCTTGCATTTATGTTTTTGTATTTATCACGGCAAGATATTCGAGAGGGAGTCTGCTCCCGTTTTGGTGTTTTATAATTAGCTATATTATTTAACTATGGTTTCTAAAAAAAAAAAATATTGTTAGATTTTCAGTTATGGTGTGTACGAAGCTCTGCATTTTCCTCCTGCAATTTAGCTTTGCTTATGCCTATTGCCTTTATTCTTTAGTTCATTGGTCTAGCAATTGAATTGTAATCTCTGCAATTTTATTGCAATTTAAGCATGGGTCCAGCTTCTTGTTTATCGTACTTATTACTGGCTTTCCAGTTATGTTTTGTTTAAACTCTTGCTTATAGTCATTGAGTCACTAAGTCACTTTCAGCTAGGTAGTACTAGTTGTTGTGTTTACAAGTTGGGGTCCCACCCCCCATTTTTTCCTCTGTTCGTCGTCCTATTCTTTCGCACTTGCAAGTTCTATCCTAATTAAGGTGACTTATTTAATGTCAACTTTCCTTTGTTCTTAAGTACTTAAGCCCTTTCCTCAGGCTTGGTGATGCTTTATCTGCCAGTTGCAGTTAGGCGACGTTTCTCTTCTCCTCACTTCCCTGTTATTCTCGTTCATCCCAAGTCTCACGCCCCCCCCCCTCCTGCCGCCCGGATTGGGGGGAGGGGCGTGCCTAGGCTCCGCGCTCCTTGCCGCTGCCGCTCTCCTCCTTCGTCAGTTTCTCTTCAGCCCTTATTCGAGCTTTTGTTTACTGTCAGTCATTCTCACTCACTTGGTTACTTAATTTTACTTTTGCATTTGTTTACTTCTGTATGTGACATTTGCTGGTGTGGCAGCTGGGTCTCCCTGCCTGCTTTTTCCCGTTAGTCCTACCATTGCTTACCTATCTTCTTTCCGCAGTGGCGGGAAGCCGGAACACACAGCATCTGCAACACGGAAGAGGTCTCGGGTAGCGTCGACGCTGTTACGTACCCTAGCTGGATACGTATATAAATTTAAATAAACTTATTTGTTCCATTTCATCATTACCTGTATATGTATATATATATATTATTTTTGTAAATTATCATGTGGTGTGGCAATATCAGTGGAGACAGGAGTGCGGTTGCTCTTCACTCGTCTAATACCTGTTAAATTCAGGAAAATAGAATTGCTGGACCTGTTCAGTTATGGAAGTTCCAGATGTCACTTTTTAAATTTCATATATTCTTAATTTACTGTAATTAAGCAGGTGGCATTGTAACTTATATATTTTGAAAGTAACTATTATAATTTATTTGCATTCTTATGTATTTTGAGAACAAGTGGTTATTCAATTAGTTTTAAATATTAAAAAGTCTTTATTTTCCATCCCTCATCCTGGATGAGGCAGAGGAGGGAGAGAATTATGGGTAGAGACAGCGCGAGAGTCAGTAGCTTTTCAGGACTAGGAGGAGTAACATGTGGGAGTTAAGTCTAAGAGTTCTTTTTTCTTGTCATTAGTAGATATTTGTTCTGGGAGAGACAGTTTATTGATTTTTGCTTTAATAGTGAAATATAGTGACAATCTGTACTTACATATTATTGAGATTTATATTGAATATATATATATATAAATTTTATATGTATATTTCTTCAGTCAAGAGGGAAATTTTTATTAAGTTGCTCAGTACTTATTATGGGGTTACACTGGTGACCTGCTCTTGTGAACATCAGTTGTAGCATCCCTAGACATTTAAGGTCCTGCTGTTGTAGGGTCACGAGCCGTAACGAACGATAGGTAACAAAGAGTTATGGGGGCCTGTGCCGGGAAATATTGTTCCCACATAAACTTAACTTTGCTAATCTAACCTTGCCTTCCTAGGTACCAGTGTGTTTAAGTGTCTCTGTTTCTTAAGAACTATTCCATGTGCCAAGCAAGCCTTCCTGTGTGTCAAGTAACAACGTTTCACGATTTTGAGGCAAGTCATCCTAAATATTTTGTTTGTGCAGTGAGGCCAAGCGAATTTTCAGTGTTGTGACAATTTTACAGTGAAGTGCAGTGCCATTGTGTAAGTTATATTGTGTTAATCAAGTGCCAAGTGTTAGTAAATATGGAGAATAAAGTTTTGTCGCTGTTGGCTCATCCAGACTTTGAGGGAATTAAGAGCCTAAAAAAGTCTGAGTTAGTACAAATGGCAAATCAGTTGGAATTGACCGCCAACAATAAAATGGTTAAAGCCCAAATTGTGAAAGTCATTGTGACGCATTTAGTTGAGAATGGAGAGTTAGAAGAAGAATTTTTGGAGGAAGTAAGAGAAGAGTCGAGTGATCAGATGACGTTAAAGCGTCTTGAGTTAGAAGCGCAAATAGCATATGCTAAGATTGAAGCTCAAAAGGAACAGAAAATATTAGAGGCAGAAGCTCAGCAGAGGGAGCTTGAGACTAGGCGTTTAGAGGTTATGGCACAGTTGCAACTAGAAGCAACAAGCCGAAGAACACACTAGGCAATTAGAGATTCAACAACAAATGGCTGACACTAACTTTAGACTTGAAACACAGCGTATGGAAGCTGGGCATGAAAACACTACTAATGTTTAAACTAATAATGATAATAATCCCATAAGGATGAATAAGTATATAGAGTTACCCTAGTTTAATGAGGAGGATCCTGAGGTTTTCTTTGCACATTTTTATAAGATTGCAATCAGTATGAACTGGCCAAGGGATCAATGGGTAGCAATTATGCAGTCTCAATTTAAGGGGCATAGTCAGGAGGTTGTTACATCCCTACCTGACGCTAATTGTTTTGATTATGAGTTTGTAAAGAAAAGCATCTTAAATGCGTATCAATTAAATCCAGAGGCACACAGGCAAAAGTTTAGGAACCTAAGGAGGGTAAGCGATCAGACAATAGCTGATTTTACTCGTCAAAAGACGATTTATTGCAACAGATGGTTAAAGTCACTTTCAGTAACTGAGTATGATGCTCTAAAGAATCTTCTTATCATGGAAGAAGTATTGTCATGTCTCCCAGACAAGTTGTCTACTTTTATGGCAGGACAAAAGAATGTAACAGACATTTATGAGCTGTCAAAGCTCGCTGATGAGCATGAGTTGTTGACTAAGGCCCAGTTTACGGCCACTTCACCTAAGTCTAGTCGTAGAGTAAATTATAATGCTCACCGAACTCCTTATCAGAATCCCTCCAGTCCTAGTGCTCCAGTTACTCCCATGAGCTCTTCTCTTACAAAACCTAACCCTGCTACTTCATTGTCAGGAATGTCAAATAATAATAAGGTTAATTCTAAACCTACAGTTGGTTCCATAGGTGTGTCCACTGTAAGGTCCTGTACCCATTGTAAGAGAAAAGGCCATGGAATTAATTCCTGTTTTATATTGCACCCTGAGTTACGACCAACTGGTCTCATTTATTGTAGAGGTGTGCAAAATAAATTACCTTATGAACATGTAACTGTAAAGCCCAATTGGGTGAAACAGTATTCACCATATATGTCTTCAGGTGAAGTTTTGTGTGTTGAGGAAAGTGGAAGCCGGTGGTTATTCTTCGTGATACTGGTGCTTCCCAAACCTTAATTTCATACAGTATACTTTCTAATGTTGAAAAGAGAGATACTGGAAAGTTTGTTGTTCTTTAGAGTGTTGCAGGATGTCAAACTGTACCTCTGATAGATGTTACTTTAAGATCCACCATTACACCAAGTTTATGCACTGTGGGTGTTTGTACACAGTTGCCCATCCCAGGTGTGGATGTTATATTGGGTAATGATTGGCCATAAATCATGTTGTGGGTGAGAATGATCCCCGTTTGTGTAAACAGCCAGTTGCAGACCATGTTTATTCTGCCTGTGCTGAAGTTAGTTCTATGAATGAACCTGTTGTTGTAGATGGTTTTGTCCATCCTACCTGTGCTGTTGTCAGTACTATTATTAATCCAGTTGTCAGTTCTGATGTTACTCAAGTAATTGTTCCAGTA
>WNGS01002630.1:26529-51647 GCA_020271785.1 Procambarus virginalis
TGAAGGTAAGAATTGAGAAGTCAACACCAGCAATCAACAGCCAATTTACGCACAACTATATTCTACCCACTTCAAGACTCCGCTCCAATATAGAAGCCTCAAGAAATATGGGCCAATAGGCCCTCTGCAGTTACTTCTATTCTTCCCTTTAGCTTATACCCATTGTTTCGTGTTCTGGTTGTGTTGAAAGTTTGTTTTCACCTCATCCAAAACTATTGTAACATATCACCTCACCCAAATGCAGGTATAAAAAAGTCAAAGCTGTTTAAACTCTGTTCAGTTATAGTTGTGTGTGTGTAAACTAAAGTCTTTGAAAATGTAATAAGTTTTACGAAACGCGCTCAAGTGTCGCGTCAGACTAGAAATAAAAATGAACTTTGGAGATTGATTTTTCAGTTACCATCAACAATGAAAAAGAATATAGAAAATATTGAAAAAATTCGTGTTAGAATTATTAATCTTACTTTTTCGGTCATATTTAATAATATTGTCTACAGGAAAGACTGCTACCAAAATATACTAATATATATATATATATATATATATATATATATATATATATATAGTATATATATGTATATATATATATATATATATATATATATATATATATATATATATATATATATATATATATATATGCCTCCTCCCACGTATCGCACGCCCTCGTCAGAGATATCTTACCTGCAACCCTAAGAGATTCAGCAGGAATACACGATCCTGCTTTCACTGAATGTTCAAATCAGTGGGGTTTTCTTGCAGCCCCAGCAACCATTATAGAGCTTGTGTCCAGGACTGTTGAAGAGGATAGTGTGTGGACGATGCGACACTTGGAGAGGTTATGGCCGACGTTGACAAGCGGCCCCGCTGTGAGAGGTGTGAGGCCCTTTTTAAATCTGCCCAGCTGATGGAGTTGCCGGAAGTCGTGAGAGAAGAGTTGCCGATGATCTCCAGATTGTTTACTCTTTATATCCATTTCTGTACCATTATTACTTGTATATATGATCATGTAGCTTATGTTAGTAAATATCACATATTTTTACCATTGTGTTTAAGTGCGCCTCCAAGTTATCTCTATGAGCATATACGAGGGATATTATAGCCCACCTAGAGAACAGTAAATTCTAATATAGAAGTTTCATAGTGGCTGGTGAGTGGTAGAGCAACATAAAACATTATGAAAGCGTACCCAGGCTGGCGGTCGGTCCGTGTCAACGCTGAATGAGTAGCAACACTTTGGCTACAGGCAATATAGTGTACACCTACTGATCTGCATTGCTGGGGTGCAGAGATATCAACCAAGTTGGCTACCTTGTTAAGATAGAGGAACGCAGCTGGGAAAGGGATTCCTGCAACTTTTTGTTTTGCAGGCAAGACTCAAGGGAAGTGTTGTTAAAGGTAAGCCTGAGTCTTCCTTCACTCCTTCGTGGGTTTAGGCCGGAATGCTAATAGCAGTTTCCCCGTGGTTGACTGAAGGTCTCCAAGGGTGAATCAGGTGCACCTCTGTGGTGGGAGTGAAGACCTGCGGTGGTGTGTACTACGTGGTCCTCTCCTGTAGGACCAAGTGACTCTGGTGAGTCAGAGAGACTGAGTACTCTGTCTCCTGAGCCCCTAACAGCCCCCCTTGCTAGCGGAGCTCCACCCCACTAACAATGTGTAAAGCCTTTGAGAAAATGCCGCTCAATAGATTATTGCGTAGCATTAAAGCGCACGTGTCACCAGATATTAGTGGTTACATAGATGATAAACGTGGACACAACTATCACAACTTTTCTCAGTCCGTAAGAAGACTTGAGTAATGCCTTATCACAACACCCACCACATCACACTTCTTCAGGAACCTGTACACCAGTTGATTGATAGTTGAAAGGTGGGACCACAGAGCTGGAGCTCAACCCCTGCAAGCAAAACTAGACGAGTACTTCACACAATACATCACAAAAAATGGATTTGGCTTTTTCTTTAGTTTTAACCTTGTCAAAGTGAAAAATTCATTTTCAAACAAGTACCTTGTTATTGAAAGAAGCAATAACAAAACACTCCTCTTTCTTAAAAGTGAATATTCATTTAATACACTGATTCGAATCATACCAAATTTGATGAATTATTTCCAATTCTGAATGTACTGTCACATGTGAGATGGAGCAGCTCATAAAAAAAACATGAGAATTAAGTTAACTATATAAGGACTATTGACCCTATTGAGGCAGCTCCTATAGATATAGGTTCACCCAAACATTTTCATGTATATATATCTAACCTACATTTGAAACAATCAGGTGATCCCAAGTTGATTAATTTTCGTGGCAATCTGTTCCACAAATCAATATGAGAGAATAGGTTTCTCAGTTACCTAGAGCTGACTCAAGAGGCGCATCGCATAGCAGCGTAAAGCTGCACCAAGTTTGGGGAAGCTGCCCTCGTTGGCTCACACTACACAGAGGCAGATGTACAAAGTCCATCTTTCTTAATATTGTAATAAAACCTCGGCTGTTTTATCTCTTGAGAAGCCATAATGCTAGCAGCATAAAGATACCCCAGGGAGCCGTCCTGTCTTCAGTCAATGAGGAGATTAGAGAAATCATTTCATTTCCATTGTTAAAAGCCGATGCCAGGTATCGGCCATCTTGGAAGGCTATTGACGGCAGTATTTTGCCTCAGGCAATGCAAAGAAGATTAAGAGGTCAGGTTCAATTTCAAGTAAGTTTATTAAGATAATAAAGTACATACCAAAACGATAGAGTAACGTTTCTCTATTTTTACCCTCTATTTCATATCCCTCAAGGGGTATTATAGAATTAATCATAGTGTATATTACAAACACCTTTACATTAATTCAATAGTCATCATATAGCACATATTACAGAGTTACAAGAATTCTAGTATTAAATTCTTGGGGCAACATGTTTGAACCTCCTAAGAATTCTCTATATCATTCCATTATCACACATCCAAACAATTTGATGTGGTACACAACTAATTTCTGTGTTTCTATAGTTATCAATAAGTTAACACTCTAATACATAATGAGCTAAGGTGTGGGCGTGCGGCACACTACATAATTTACACTCCTTATCTTTTCTACTGACATCATCTCCGTATTGCCAAAAATATTTATACCCTACTCTTAATCTCATGTAATCTGAGTCCTTCCAGGTTGACTTTCCTCTACCATAAATGAAGGAAAGAGTTCGTGTTTATTATTGCGTTATAATTGTGTTACTGCTGTCCTCCATTACCATCCTCTTGACTTTTTCTTCATCCTCTTGATTCTAGCCTTTATTGGTTTCAAGGTTATTTAACATACAACATCGAAAAGAGTTTTTTCCGTGGCCTTCTCGCTATTTCCTCAACTGGCTCATTTAATACTACTCCCATATGTGAAGCGACCAACCCATAAATCTGAGTTTATTCCCATTTTACATTAGTTGTTTAATATTTTCTCAACATTCGTTGTGTTGTGTTGTGGACGAGCAGCCCGTCCTCCAAACAAAGACCCAAAAGTGATTCCATGTACCCGCCAAACCCCAGCTGTTTATGAATGAAAAACGGTTTACACACGACTCACAACTGATTTCGTTCGAACACTTCCAGAACAAGTGCTTCACTGACGACTTTTGTTCGAACCATAACGCTGTAAATGCTTCACTCACTATAAATACAAATAATCGCCAACAGTGCCTAAACACCTAACCTAACCTAACCTATGCCTGTATATATGCACAATATGAAAATATATTATAATATTAATTTATATTTGAGAAAATTCCCATTTTGAATAAACAGCATGTCAAAATTTATGAATGTGTCTGTGGGGTCGACCCTGGATGTAATTGACTTCAGTCGAGGATGGGTTGGAATCGAGGACGGGATGCTTCGCGAGCGCTTTGGCCTGGATACGTATCCAGGCCGGGGAGGATTGATCTGGGGCCAATCTTTAACTGTTGCCTCTGTTCACCAGCAGTAAATGGGTACCTGGTTGTTAAACGATTTGGCGGGTCGTATTCCGGCTAAAATTAGGATAAAGGACCTGCCCAAAACGCTATGCATGCTAGTAGCTGTACAAGACTGTAACAACTCTTATATATATATTATATATATATATATATATATATATATATATATATATATATATATATAATATATATATATATATATATATATATATATATATATATATATATTATATATATATATAATAGAATACAAAAAACAAAAATCGCTTATCAGCCAGTAGTAAAAACACATAGTGTCATTTGCAGGCGATGAGTCACAATAACGTGGCTAAAGTATGTTGACAGACCACACACTAGAACGTGAAGGGATGACGACGTTTCGGTCCGTCCTGGACCATTCTCAAGTCGATTGTGAGAATTCTCACAATCGACTTGAGACTGGATGTGTGGTCTGGTCAATGGTCCGGACAATGTGAACCACAGGTGCTACCACGGACAATGTGAGCCACAGGTGCTACCACGGACAATGTGAACCACAGGTGCTGCCCAAGACAATGTGAACCACAGGTGCTGCCACAATGTTAACCACAGGTGCAACCACGGACAATGTGAACCACAGGTGCTGCCACAGACAATGTGAACCACAGGTGCTGCCACAGAAAAAGTGAACCACGGGTGCTGCCTCACACAATGTGAACCACAGGTGCTGCCACACACAATGTGAACCACAGGTGCTGTCACACACAATGTGAACCACAGGTGCTGCCACAGACAATGTGAACCACAGGTGCTGTCACACACAATGTGAACCACAGGTGCTGCCACAGACAAAGTGAACCACGGGTGCTGCCTCACACAATGTGAACCACAGGTGCTGTCACACACAATGTGAACCACAGGTGCTGCCACAGACAATGTGAACCACAGGTGCTGTCACACACAATGTGAACCACCGGTTGATTGACAGTTGAGAGGCGGGACCAAAGAGCCAAAGCTCAACCCCCGCAAGCACAAATAGGTGAGTACAAATAGGTGAGTACAGGTGCTGTCACACACAATGTGAACCACAGGTGCTGCCTCACACAATGCGAACCACAGGTGCTGCCACACACAATGTGAACCACAGATGCTGTCACACACAATGTGAACCACAGATGCTGTCACACACAATGTGAACCACAGGTGCTGCCACAGACAATGTGAACCACAGGTGCTGTCACACACAATGTGAACCACAAGTGCTGTCACACACAATGTGAACCACAGGTGCTGCCTCACACAATGTGAACCACAGGTGCTGTCACACACAATGTGAACCACAGGTGCTGCCTCACACAATGTGAACCACAGGTGCTGCCTCACAATATGAACCACAGGTGCTGTCACACACAATATGAACCACAGGTGCTGCCTCACACAATGTGAACCACAGGTGCTGTCACACACAATGTGAACCACAGGTGCTGTCACACACAATGTGAACCGCAGGTGCTGCCACACACAATGTGAACCACAGGTGCTGCCACACGCAATGTGAACCACAGGTGCTGCCACATACAATGTGAACCACAGGTGCTGCCTCACACAATGTGAACCACAGGTGCTGCCTCACACAATATGAACCACAGGTGCTGCCTCACACAATATGAACCACAGGTGCTGCCACACACAATGTGAACCACAGGTGCTGCCACATACAATGTGAACCACAGGTGCTGCCACACACAATGTGAACCACAGGTGCTGCCTCACACAATATGAACCACAGGTGCTGCCACACACAATGTGAACCACAGGTGCTGCCACATACAATGTGAACCACAGGTGCTGCCACACACAATGTGAACCACAGGTGCTGCCTGACACAATGTGAACCACAGGTGCTGCCACATACAATGTGAACCACAGGTGCTGCCACATACAATGTGAACCACAGGTGCTGCCACACACAATGTAAACCACAGGTGCTGCCTCACACAATGTGAACCACAGGTGCTGCCTCACACAATGTGAACCACAGGTGCTGCCACAGATAATCTGAAGGCGAAGATCTTAGACGCAGTTCAGGAGGAAGAACCAAGACTCATTCTCTCTTATACGTATAGATATATAATATTTGTATAAGTATGATCAGAATGGGGTAATATATGCATGGCTTAACAATCATGCATGCACGAGTATGCAAGGATGTATACAAGTCAGGCATGTCAAACATGCGGTCCGCGGTCCGCATGCGGCCCTTTGCAAGCATTCCTGCGGCCTGGACAAAGGATACTGTAATTGGGTCATTTAACAGCCAAAACTGCAGTTTTTATAATTTAAATGATCACCTTTTAATACAGTTCAAAATCACAAAAGAAGCATGAATGCAGCTGTGAGGCAAGCGAGTTAAGACTTCTAAAAATAAACATGACATTAACTGTTAAGCTGGTATAGATTTCGTTTCAATTTTTTAACCGGTGTTTTTATTTTTATTTTTTTTATTTTTTCAGATTCCAATATCATCTGTAAAATAGTTTGTGCTCCTCCAGCTGAGAGAAAAAGGAAACTGAGCGAAGAAGGGCGAGAGTGTCAAGAAAAATGGGAATACGAGTATTTATGCACAAAGGTGAATGGTAAGATATATTGTTTAATTTGCAACAACAGCATTGCCAAGCCAAAAAAGTACAACTTGCAAAGACATTGTGAAAGAATTATCGATCTTACGATAAATATTAAGGCCCAAGGCGTGTCTCAAGACTCAAGAAATTGAAGATTAACTGTAGACAGCGACAGACCTGTTTTACGAACACTGAGGAAGAGAATGTTGCTTCCGTTACTGCAAGCTATGAACTCAGCCCAGTGATCGCCATGTGTGGGAAATCGTACAGTGAAGATTTCGTAAAGCTTGTATAAACGGCTCAAATTGTGTCCAGAGAAAGCAAACTTATTCATAGATATTTCATTAACCAGGAACACAGTTCCTGAACGGATTGATGAAATGTTCTTTGACTTGTAACAAGAGTTGAAGGACGCATCATCAAGATTTGAACATTTTTCTGTTGCTATTGATGAGACCGTTGGCATAATTGGAACAGCACAGCTTGCAGTCTTCATCAGGGCATGTGACAATGAATTTTATATTGATGAAGAACTGCTTGAACTGATGCCCCATGCATGACACTGCAACAAGCCAGGACATAAGTCAGAAAGTTTAGCAGGTTCTGCATGACTATGGTTTGGATTTGAGTAAACTGTCATGCTTATCTCCTGGCGGTGCTGCCAATATGGTTGCCAGACATAACATTGTTGCTGCCAATATGGTTGCCAGACACAACATTGTTGCTGCCAATATGGTTGCCAGACACAACATTGTTGCTGCCAATATGGTTGCCAGACACAACATTGTTGCTGCCAATATGGTTGCCAGACACAACATTGTTGCTGCCAATATGGTTGCCAGACACAACATTGTTGCTGCCAATATGGTTGCCAGACACAACATTGTTGCTGCCAATATGGTTGCCAGACACAACATTGTTGCTGCCAATATGGTTGCCAGACACAACATTGTTGCTGCCAATATGGTTGCCAGACACAACATTGTTGCTGCCAATATGGTTGCCAGACACAACATTGTTGCTGCCAATATGGTTGCCAGACACAACATTGTTGCTGCCAATATGGTTGCCAGACATAACATTGTTGCTGCCAATATGGTTGCCAGACACAACATGGTTGCTGCCAATATGGTTGCCAGACACAACATTGTTGCTGCCAATATGGTTGCCAGACACAACATTGTAGCTGCCAATATGGTTGCCAGACACAACATTGTTGCTGCCAATATGGTTGCCAGACACAACATTGTAGCTGCCAATATGGTTGCCAGACACAACATTGTTGCTGCCAATATGGTTGCCAGACATAACATTGTTGCTGCCAATATGGTTGCCAGACACAACATTGTTGCTGCCAATATGGTTGCCATACATATCATTGTTGCTGCCAATATGGTTGCCAGACATAACATTGTTGCTGCCAATATGGTTGCCAGACATAACATTGTAGCTGCCAATATGGTTGCCAGACACAACATTGTTGCTGCCAATATGGTTGCCAGACACAACATTGTTGCTGCCAATATGGTTGCCAGACACAACATTGTTGCTGCCAATATGGTTGCCAGACACAACATTGTTGCTGCCAATATGGTTGCCAGACATAACATTGTTGCTGCCAATATGGTTGCCAGACACAACATTGTTGCTGCCAATATGGTTGCCAGACATAACATTGTAGCTGCCAATATGGTTGCCAGACACAGCATTGTTGCTGCCAATATGGTTGCCAGACATAACATTGTTGCTGCCAATATGGTTGCCAGACACAACATTGTTGCTGCCAATATGGTTGCCAGACATAACATTGTAGCTGCCAATATGGTTGCCAGACACAACATTGTTGCTGCCAATATGGTTGCCAGACACAACATTGTTGCTGCCAATATGGTTGCCAGACACAACATTGTTGCTGCCAATATGGTTGCCAGACACAACATTGTTGCTGCCAATATGGTTGCCATACACAACATTTTTGCTGCCAATATGGTTGCCAGACGCAACATTGTTGCTGTCAAGTTATAAACAAATATAGAAAACTCTCATCCAGATTCATCATGTGCACATTTTCACGCATTATTCACCAGCAAAATTTGTTTTAAAATTTTGGCCGTGCTCTCAAGCACCGTCAATTCCGCCAGTTGGACTATATGGATAATCAGTTTACCGATGATCCATTCTACACAGAAATCCGCTGGTTGTCATATCACAAAGTGATGAAAGGTTTTTTGTTGAGTCAAGAAATAATTATGTTTTTGGAGATGAATGGTCAAAACACAGAGGAAATAAAAGATGAAGCAAAGATAAAAACAAACTCATCACTCAATTGTATGATGAAATCAAGCGCTTCATTACAAAACTAAGCTTATGGAAGTCACAGTTGTCAAATGAAAATTTAGTTCACTTTCCTAAGTGCAAAGAGCTGAAAAATACTGCCAATTCTGAGTCTGTACTTAGCTTTGCTAAGTATGACAGTCACTTGGATTTGTTGTCAAAGGAATTTCAGGAAAGATTTCGTGATTTTTCATCTTTTGAACACCACTTTGCATTATTCTCAGCACCATTCACCTTTGATGTTGCCAAGGCAGAAGAAAGCCTGCAGATATACCTATTAGAAATGCAGTCGGATTCTACACTCAGAGCAAAGTATCTTGAAGTGGGGATACCCATTTTTTCTTTTCATACCTCCCTGAAAAGTTTAAAACCTTCAGAAAGATTGCCACAAAGATTATTACAATGTTCGGTTCTATCTATGTGTGTAACGGTATTTTTCCTTAATTAAATCAACAAAAACTTTTCAGATAACAAGGCTGACTGATCAACAGTTGCCATATCTGATCAAAGTGGCAACTGCACACACATTTCAGCCAGACACAGCAAAAATTGCCATTAAAAAGAGGTGTCAAGCCTCAGGACAAAATACTACAAAGGATTGAATTAGCGTAAATAAATGATCAGTTTGAACTGTTGTAATTTTTGTACAATGTATTTGTTGCTGTTGCATAGAAGTCTATGTTGTCGTTTGAAATTTCGTTTTTTTTCTTTTGTTAAACTAATTTATTACTTTGCATTCATGAATGTGGCGAGCCGCTAAATCATTTGTATGCACATTGTATGCTTCAAAATTCAAGTAATACAAATATTCTGCAATAATTTGTATTAAATTATGTCAATTAGTTGTGGTGTGTGGACCTCATGATAACACAAATGAGACCTATATGGCTCTTGTGGAACCCTCACTTTGTGACCCTCAGTTTTAAACCTGTATAGGTTTAAAATAAATGTTTTCCTTTATAGTTATATATCTAATTATATTTCTCACTGTAATTGTAACAAATTACTTTAATGTAAGATAATAGTAACTGTTGGTAACATTCATATGTATATATTTTAGCATGTGTGGTGTGAATATTTATATCACAGTGACCATGAAGGGAAATTCATGACGATGAACTCTCCACACGTGACAACTCTGTTTGAGTCATTTTATGGTCATGGTGGCTGTCTGTGTGGACGTTGGACGCCCAGTGGTAGAGGCGGGCGCAGGCAGGGATGACCAATCCCTTGTCTTTAGCTCCAGGACTGATTGCACCTGGAGGGGTAAAAGGAGAAGCATATTATAAACAAAATTGAAGACACAATAGCATTTGTATCTGACACAGTCAATATTGATTGTACATTTGCGCAGCTTAATAGATTAAGCTTTAACTTTGGAGACCACAGATGTGAGCTGAACTTGTTACATAATTATTACATCGAAAAGAAAAATTGTGTTGATATGTGAGGATACATGAATGCATGTAGGCATGTATCTAAGCAAATACAATCTATATGTAAAAGCTAAATATGGTCTACAAGCTACGTTTTACAGCATCTGTGTAATATCACGTTACTGCCAACTTCTCTTGTGGGGGGAAACTCTCCAACATATAATCGGATATAATAGTAAAGTAAATAATTGATTTAAATAAATATTAGGGAAATGGACTGTAAAAACTTGGAAATGTTACTTGGATTATTTCCCCTACAAACTTTTTGGGAGGAATAACCAATAATGCTGGAACTACCTACTGCATATAAATGTTGAAATAATTTCAATAATAAATTTCATTAATTATTCAAGTTATAGAGTTAGTAGACAAACTACAATATTATAACTAGAAACAAAATCTTAACTGTCAAGCAGTTAATGTGGAATGCTTCAGACAGCCTTCCGTAACCAGTCTAATCGTGTCTGGGCGTGTTGACTTGGCAGACACGTGATTCACCAGAAAGGGCGATCCTCCCTCATAGATAAACTCCACTCTGTGAAAATAACTGTAATTTCTATGAAAATAACACTATGTAATTTCTATGAAAATATCACCATGTAATTTCTATATGACTTGCGAGAGTATTCACTAACATTCATTGAAAGGGGGGTTGACTGATCAGGGCAAACACACTTACTGGTGTTTTTTGATGATCTAACATCTTAACGATTTAACAACCTATAACACGAGATTATGGCCATAAAACGTGAAAAAAGGTTACTTATCCAACCGGACGCGGTGTCCTCAGTGGTAGACGAAGCCGGCAGCAAAGTCTGGGACCCGACAATGCTCCGATGATTCGTATAACAGACGATGATAATGGCTAGTCTCGGGACCCGATTAAAACATTGCCAACGTTATTTTACGTCATAATAACGCACTCCAGGTATCAACAGACGGTTTTCCGCTGCGTATATTATTGAACCCGAGTGCCATTAGATAAATAGAGGATATATATCCGCTATTTATCTATATAGATAATATAGCGGATAATAGATTTCCGCTATATAGATAATATTCCGTTTGTGACTTTTACCCAACTGGGATCAGATGATCGCAGCTGTGTACAACTTTATCTATAAACAGAGATATAATTTGCTCTAATGAATTAAACCAATTTCCAATCAATATTACCTAGTATATTAAACAAAGGTTACACTGGGTTTAATTCAATTTATATAAATAATTAATTCTCATAGAAACTGGGCGGCTGATGTAACAGCGGCATTAATATTAATGAGAATTTGGTTGAACTTTGCTACTGGGTAGTAGGGTTAGTAAATTTAATTTCCTAGCACAATAAATTTCTTATCGTAATAGGGGTTAGTATTTGGGGTGTCAGACATTTCCGACATCTCTCTCTCTCACACACACACACACACACACACACACACACACACACACACACACACACACACACACACACACACACACACACACACACACACACACACACACACACACACACAACACACACACACACATACACAGGTATGCAGGTCCCTAACCTGCATACCATGCAAGCTGATGGAGAAGATTGTGCGAAAAAAACTAGTGGAGCATCTGGAGCGAAGGAACTTTGTAACACAGCATCAACATGGGTTCAGGGATGGCAGGTCCTGCCTCACAGGGTTACTTGAATTCTACGACCAGGCAACAAAAATAAGGCAAGAAAGAGAAGGGTGGGCAGACTGCATATTTTTGGATTGTCAGAAAGCCTTTGATACAGTGCCACACAAGAGGCTAGTGCGAAAGTTGGAGATGCAGGCTGGAGTGAAAGGGAAGGTACTCCGGTGGATAGAGGAGTACCTAAGCAACAGGAGACAACGAGTCTGTGTGAGGGGTGAGGTCTCAGATTGGCGAGACGTTACGAGTGGAGTCCCGCAGGGGTCAGTCCTTGGACCTATACTGTTTCTGATATATGTAAATGATCTCCCAGAGGGTATAGAATCGTTCTCTCAATGTTTGCCGATGATGCAAAAATTATGAGGAGGATTGAAACAGAGGACGATAGTAGGAGGCTACAAGATGACCTAGATAGACTGAGTGAATGGTCCAACAAATGGCTGTTGAAGTTCAACCCAAGTAAATGCAAAGTAATGAAACTAGGCAGTGGAAACAGGAGGCCAGACACAGGATACAGAATAGGTGATGAAGTACTTAATGAAACAGACAGAGAGAAAGATCTAGGAGTTGATATCACACCAAACCTGTCTCCTGAAGCCCACATAAAGAGAATAACATCTGCGGCATATGCGAGGCTGGCTAACATCAGAACAGCGTTCAGGAACCTGTGTAAGGAATCATTCAGAATCTTGTACACCACATATGTAAGACCAATCCTGGAGTACGCGGCCCCAGCATGGAGCCCGTACCTTGTCAAGCACAAGACGAAGCTGGAAAAAGTCCAAAGGTATGCTACTAGACTAGTCCCAGAACTAAGAGGCATGAGTTACGAGGAAAGGCTGCGGGAAATGCAACTTACGACACTGGAAGACAGAAGAGTAAGGGGGACATGATCACAACCTACAAAATCCTCAGGGGAATCGACCGGGTAAACAAGGATGAACTATTCAACACTGGAGGGGCGCGAACAAGGGGACACAGGTGGAAGCTGAGTACCCAATGAGCCACAGAGACATTAGAAAACTTTTTCAGTGTCAGAGTAGTTAGTAAATGGAATGCACTAGGCAGTGATGTGGTGGAGGCTGACTCCATACACAGTTTCAAATGTAGATATGATAGAGCCCAGTAGGCTCAGGAATCTGTACACCAGTTGATTGACAGTTGAGAGGCGGGACCAAAGAGCCAAAGCTCAACCCCCGCAAGCACAATTAGGTGAGTACAATTAGGTGAGTACACACACCACACACACACACACCACACACACACACACACACACACACACACACACACACACCACACACACACACACACACAACACCCCACACACACACACACACACACACACACACCACACACACACACACACACACACACACACACACACACACATCACACNATATATATATATATATATATATATATATATATATATATATATATATTATATATATATATATATATATATATATATATATATATATATATAGTAGGCATCCATCAGTCTCAGGAGACTATGGAGTTGCGCTCTGGTTGTCGGTCTAGAGTGGCCTCACCAGGGCGCAAAGCCAGGGTAGGTTGAATCGGGGGAGAAACTGTTACCCAGGCAGCCGGTCCCCCCTCTCCACGGCGCTGAAAGTCTCCAATGGAAAGGCATACGCCAATACGATTGGTTCCAGCGCCGTCGCAGGAACTGTGAGTTCCGGGGTTGACCACGAAGGTGGTGAAGAAGGGCACAGGGACCTCCAGCCCCGGAGACCGCCGTGGTCGGGGCCGGAGAAGAACCACCCCAACAAGGGCACGAGCGACCCCAGCCTCCTGAAGCAGAGCCTGGGCCGCACGAGCCTCGGGAGGTGGACGTCCCGGTCCCGCACCTACGGGTCCCAGACATAGATCGTCACAGCCCCCTTTCACCCGAGGCCGGCCTCCTTCAAGACCAAGTAGAAGGAAGAGTGATAATTATTAAATACAACAATTATTATTATGATAATTATGATATATATGATAATTATTATGATAATTATGATATATATATATATATATATATATATATATATAAATATATATATATATATATAGTCTAAATTTGAGTTAAAACTAATCTAGATATGACCAAACCTAACCAACCCTACTTAACCAAACCTAACTTATCTCAACCTCACCTAAACTAACATAACTTTGTCAATAATTTATGGTTTCAATATAATATAATAATATTTATTAAAATAAATCCAGTAGAAACGATTTTTTGAAAATATAGAAAATCACTCGGCCTATTAAGCAAATCGGGTCTTGTATAGTAGGCCGAGAAGGGCTTTCTGGCTACTAGGTATGACATATGTTTATATATATATATATATATATATATATATATATATATATATATATATATATATATATATATATATATATATGTCGTACCTAGTAGCCAGAACGCACTTCTCAGCCTACTATGCAAGGCCCGATTTGCCTAATAAGCCAAGTTTTCATAAATTAATATATTTTCTCTGATTTTTTTCTTATGAAATGATAAAGGTACCCATTTCATTATGTATGAGGTCAATTTTTTTTTATTGGAGTTAAAATTAACGTAGATATATGACCGAACCTAACCAACCCTACCTAACCTAACCTAACCTATCTTTATAGGTTAGGTTAGGTTAGGTAGCCGAGAAAGTTAGGTTAGGTTAGGTTAGGTAGGTTAGGTAGTCGAAAAACAATTAATTCATGAAAACTTGGCTTATTAGGCAAATCGGGCCTTGCATAGTAGGCTGAGAAGTGCGTTCTGGCTACTAGGTACGACATATATATATATATATATATATATATATATATATATATATATATATATATATATATATATATATATATATATATATATATATATATATATAAAAATACGGCTCTCGGAGCACACACACACACACACACACACACACACCAACTCCGTAAACTCTTCCTTTTTGCAGCTCACCTAGACAGGCGCTGTCAGTACTTAGAGGACTGGTGAGAGTAACTTGGATACTCCTATCCGATTCTTCCTCATCTGGCAATGGTCCTCCAGCCTCCTCTCTAAACAGATGATTGAGCCCCAAGTCACCTGGCATGTCCTCTTCGGCGTGACCAGATCAGCTCACACCATCTTCCTCGATGCCCCGTCTCGACTTCACCGCGCATACCGAAAATGCCACTCTAGCAATTTCCGTTGTATCACCCGCGGCTTCCGTCGCACTGCTCCTTCTGTAATGTTCTATACATTCTTCACCCTTGATCAAGTTCCGGAGAACACATCCCCCACAGGAGTCGTTTCCTAAGATCACCTGAGCTTCCAATCTGGGAAGCGATGCACAAACCCCTACTACGAGAGTCTGGCAACCATTGTCAGAATTAAGTCACTTCGTGGAGGGGCATCCTCACATGTCCCCCCAGAGTTCTTATTAGTGGCTACCCCTGTACTGGAATTCCTTTAATCCTGAGTGAAGAGGGATTCACTAACTAGGGTGAAATCGGATCCCGTGTCTCTCAGCATCCTTGCTAGGACTGGATCAGCTCCTCTTATCTTCACCGTTCCCTCATTCAAAGGGGTGAATCCTCTTCTCCCTCATCACTGGCATCTTATCTAGGGTATCGTTGGCTTCCTCGCTTCCTACTCTTAAGAAAACCACATTACCACCGTGCTTGGGTCGGCCACATTCTCGAGCACAGAGTCCCCGACCTCCACAATTAAAGCATCGGCCGCCTCCCCTGGGCGACCCTCTACCAGTTACCCTGGTAGCACCAACGGCAGACGTACCCTGGGTCCTCCTTGGACCCAGGGTACGTCCTCCGGAGACCTCCGGAGACCTCCGGTAGACCTCCGGAGTCAGTCTGCATGAGTGGAGCACCACCTTCGTGATTGAGTTGTACCTGGTGCACTCCTCAATGTCTAACATGTTATAAGCCTCTCTCGCTTCACCGGTCAGTCTGCTCTGCACCAACGCATACCAATCCTCTTCCGGCCATTTCTTCAATATAGCTATCCTCTCGAAATGGTTGAAGAAAGCCTCGGTCTCTAGAGATTCAAAGGTTGGTAGGTCGTGCTTCCTTGTCTTGAGCTCGTCCCGGCGTGCAGGAACCGAGACAAGCCCGTGTTCAACACGTCTCAGCTCGACCTCCTTGTTCACTTCTACCTCGGCTCGGCGCATCTGGAGCTGAACCTTACGTCGCAGCTGTGCCTCTCTCTCTTCTTGCTGCAACTGTGCCTCTCTCTCTCGTCCCTTATATTGCAGCTGTGCCTCCCTCTCCTGCTCCTCACGCTGCGGCTGTGCCTCTCTCTCTCTCTCTCGCTCCTCAAGTATTAGGGGCATAAGCCCCCTTACCAGCAAATCTTATAAATTATAATTTCTCCATAAATAAGTAATCTATTTAGTAGCCTCTTATATCAAATGACTCCCTGCATCTAAGGAGGGAACCTGCAAGGTACGATAATATGACTCTTAACCCTGGAATTGGGGAGAAATAAGGAGAGGGCACAGTAATATTACTGAGTTTAGAAGTGCATTGATTAACATATTGAACAGAGTAGAACTGAGGAAACCTCCCTGTGAAGTGCCAAGTTCAAAATCTCTCTTTACACTCCTATGCCCTTGGAACAATACAAATGACTTCCTGTTGAATAGATAGTCTCTTATCCATCGTAGTAGCCATCCTCCAACATTCATTTTAGCAAATTTGCTCAGAATGACGTGTCGGTTAGCAATGTCAAAGGTTAACTTGAGATCTAGGAAAGTGGTATATGACCTATCAGTATGCAGGGTGTGGAAGGCGGTAATACATTCACGTACACTCTTTCCATGCGTGAAGCCATATATCTAGGGATACAACACATTACTAATTCTGGGATACAACACATTACTAATTCTGTAAAGAAGACGGTAACTCCATCCTCCCCGGGTGATGTAGCTTTGCCTTTATGTAGAGCAGAGTCTAGATCCTATTCAGTAAAAAAAACATGTCACAGTCATCCTCTTGATGAAGCATTAAGTCAAGGAGCCTTACTCTATCAGCATATCTATTATTTAACTCATTCTGTGTGAGTAGAGGAAGCCAGTCAAAGCTGGAAATTGTGGCCCAAGCATCAACAAGCTCATTTGCTCTGTGCAGATGATTAGGGTGCGAGATCTCTGTAGCTTTTTTTCCTTTGATCTTGTTGATATCCTTCCATGCCCGGCTTAGTTGCGTGTGAGAATTGAGACCACTGACAAAAGTTTCCCAGTCTGTCTGCCTCAGCTCTACCATACGTTCCCTGGCCTCAGCCAGAGCCGTTTGAAAGAGCTTAAGCATTTCAGCAGTGCGGGTCCTTCTATAAGTTAGTCCAATTCTTCTGGCAGTGCGTTTTAGTGTATGTAATTTGGAATCATTATAATAACCCAAAAGTTATAATTTGGGTTACGTGGCCTGGACGATGGATTAAGTGATTTTATAAACTGTTCGATAGTACCTGTGAGTTCATTGTTAAAATCTTCAACTGAAGACGGCTCAGATGAACTGTACCATTCTGACACATAAGCAACAAAATTGTTGCTTTTGTGTCAAATAGAGCTTCCGATACTTACAGTGGCTAATATGGACAGATGATCAGACGCCATATCTGACACTATTAAAGAGGCGCAGACGGTGTGGGAGGCATATGTTGACACCGAGACATAGATCAAGAATACTTCCATAGATATGCGTCGGTTCAAGGCCTCCCACAATCTGTGCATCATTGTGACTACCTAATAGTGACAACAGTTGGTTGCCGTTACGATTACTGAGCTATGAATTACCAATATTCCTATGTCTAGCGTTATAATCACTTGTAATGATGGTAGGCTCAGTCTGAATACAGATAGGAAGGTCAGTATAATTAAACTTATCACTAGGAGCATACAGGTTAAAGATATTGAGGGCAGAGTTCCCCACGTAGATCCTCACACAATGATACTGAAGCCCTTCGGTTGACTTGGCAGGGAGTGGCTGGTGAGGAAGGGACTTCTTAAATACAAAATACAAGAGTGACTGGATTTAAGGTTATAGAGAGCAAAGGAAAGTAATTTAGGGGGTGGAGACCTGGTGGGAACTTTGCACTCCTGAAGGCAGACGACATCAATGGGCTCGGTCGTTACTTTGTTGTGGAGATCAGGAAGTCTTTTCTTGTGTGATGCTATGTTCCAACTGAGAATACGAAGCACCGTTGTATGGGGGAGTTTGTAGAGGGATCCATAGTTGATATCTAATTATTAGTCCACAAGAGCTTATATGTGTGTTTGTGTAATTTACTGTCCCTTTGCTTTGCTTTGTATCACTCCTGGTATCCCTCTAAGTTCTGTGATGCAGCTGGCTGCAAGGCAATACAGCTGCAATACACTGTCTCTCGTTTTTTTGTCAACGTCACTGTTATTTATGAACTCTTTGACATTTGTTTTAAAGGATTTGGGAAACACTGTTTTTAAAACGCTTTCCAGTTCTGCAAGTCCTAGTTGTGATATATCAAACCCACGAGGTAGACGAGTGGTGGTATTTAAGTCACCAGGTGTGTGAGCCTCGCTCACTATCTCAGTCCTGGCTGCTGACTGTGGGTTACTGTCCAAGTCACTATACTCATATACTCACCATGTTCTTCGCGATGACAACGACAGCGCTGCTGTACTTCCTTCAGCATCTGCTCATACGTCTGTTTAACTGTTAACATAGCTGCTTCATGCTGACGGCGAATCTCTTCTAACTCAAGTCCTCGAGTGTGCTCAACAGGTCTAGAGAGCATTTACCACACAAACGTTTCAACACATGTTGGTCACTTTGATTGTTCTATACTCCTCATCTACTGAGGGTGGAAAGCAGGTAAACTTAACCGGTTGTTGAATCACCGAGAGCACCACAAGGTACCGCTTGACACAAATAGTAGAGATTTTATACTTTCAGTCGGCTAGTGTTGACACTTTCACTTCCAATATATATTTCCTTAAATTAACAGCTGGATAAGGCTGTATTAGCTACACTGACTCAGGCATGGCATAGCTCGGCTGGTAGAAGGCATAGATGGCAGTCTCCCACAAGCACTCCAGCAGGTGTCAGGTTAATTGTTTGACATAACAGCGTGCAGGTACACATGTGGTACACTTGAGACGCACAGGTTGCAGGGCGCTTCATGTGGTGGCTCGGAGCATGAAGGTGGACTCTGATGTGGTGGCTAGGAGCGTGAAGGTGGACTCTTGATGTGGTGACTAGGAGCGTGAAGGTGGACTCTTGATGTGGTGACTAGGAGCATGAAGGTGGACTCTTGATGTGGTGACTAGGAGCATGAAGGTGGACTCTTGATGTGGTGACTAGGAGCATGAAGGTGGACTCTTGATGTGGTGGCTAGGAGCGTGAAGGTGGACTCTTGATGTGGTGACTCGGAGCGTGAAGGTGGACTCTTGATGTGGTGACTCGGAGCGTGAAGGTGGACTCTTGATGTGGTGACTCGGAGCGTGAAGGTGGACTCTTGATGTGGTGACTCGGAGCGTGAAGGTGGACTCTTGATGTGGTGACTAGGAGCATGAAGGTGGACTCTTGATGTGGTGGCTAGGAGCGTGAAGGTGGACTCTTGATGTGGTGACTCGGAGCGTGAAGGTGGACTCTTGATGTGGTGACTCGGAGCGTGAAGGTGGACTCTTGATGTGGTGACTCGGAGCGTGAAGGTGGACTCTTGATGTGGTGACTCGGAGCGTGAAGGTGGACTCTTGATGTGGTGGCTAGGAGCATGAAGGTGGACTCTTGATGTGGTGGCTAGGAGCGTGAAGGTGGACTCTTGATGTGGTGGCTAGGAGCATGAAGGTGGACTCTTGATGTGGTGGCTAGGAGCGTGAAGGTGGACTCTTGATGTGGTGGCTAGGAGCATGAAGGTGGACTCTTGATGTGGTGGCTAGGAGCGTGAAGGTGGACTCTTGATGTGGTGGCTAGGAGCGTGAAGGTGGACTCTTGATGTGGTGGCTAGGAGCGTGAAGGTGGACTCTTGATGTGGTGGCTAGGAGCGTGAAGGTGGACTCTTGATGTGGTGGCTAGGAGCGTGAAGGTGGACTCTTGATGTGGTGGCTAGGAGCGCGGTTCTATCGTAGTTTCTCACTTTAGACTCCAAATCAAATAAATAACGTGGTCGTCTTTCTGAAACTATCGGCATTTGACTTGGATTCTCACATAGTGAGATTAACTGCTTTACGAGCTTCTAGAGATTATCGATACTAATTGGGCCATTATTAATTTGATACACGTTGTGATGTTCAATCCCCTTTTCAGAACCGATGACCGGAAAGAACTCCAGTTAATACTAATAAACGGCCCAGCGCTCCTGGACAGAGTGGGGGGACCTGGAACCCGACCTCATGTGGGGTTCCCACTCCTAGTACTCACTGACTATTACTCGAATCAATACTACTCTTATTCATGCTTGTGTATGCCTGCTATACCTGAAAGGGATGAAAGCTTCGCATCTCCTTCGTCCACTGTCTTTTCCAGATGAGACCGCAAGGCGGGTCTTGTGCTGGTGATGGTACTGAGGGAGCTATAATGCCTGACCTTCTGGCCTGGAGTCTGATGTTTTGACCCGTCGCCAAGTCTGCCAGCACCTTTGTGTAATCTTGAGGCTCGAGCTGTGACGCGGCCTTGTAGTGAACTCCCCAAAATCCATCCCATAGTGATAATGTCTCCGTTGACCCTATGTGTCAGATTAGAAACAATCAGCTCTTTAGGCCTCGGTAGGTGGTAGAGATATGGAACACGGATGACTGAAACACAAATTTTTGTCAAATTTACTCAAACTAAAGCTGTAATGCAAAATTTGAACAGAATCCTGGTCACTGAGGCCGAAGTAAAGAAAAGCAATTATCAAAATCAGACAATTAACAGTGAAGTACTTAACTAAATAAGTTCCAACAAAAGACTACTGCTGACAGGTGAAGTATATGTCCACCTTCTGCTCTGGTTGGAGGTTCACTATAAGGGAGCCTTTCAGTCCCTCGGCCTCAACCTGGCGAGGAAATATTCATCCATCATAATCAACTTGTCCCTTGTAATAACCAATTATCTGTGCCTAGCAGCGTCCACAACTACTACGTGACTGGGTGATCCTCTTTTAGTTAATTGCCTGCTCCTTGCGGATGGTCCCATGACACTGGGCTCTTCTGTATGAGTTTTTCTGTAATAAACTTGCCAACCATCCGCCGATATCTGAGAGCACGATACTTGCGTGACTCACTCGAGTGAATCGGTATGCAAGGCGTACCAAACACGCCTTCTTTTCCAGTCTACATCGGTGTGAGGGCATATATTTATTATTGTTTTCTTCCTACAACAAACCTGCAATTGCATGGAACAGCACCAACATCGGTGGTGGTCACACTGCATGAGGTCACAATGCAGAGAATAACAACAGGCGAGAGCAACTGGCGAGGTCCACTGTGTCTCAGGTGTCAGAGTGTGGGGCTTGCAACGGCCAGGGCTCCCTGGTGGACACGCCAGATGTAAGGTTCTGGTCAACTCTTGTCACCAACCCAGGATACTAGGTCACCGTCGTTAGTCCCTCAAATGCTTAAGCAATCTAGTAGATAAACTAATGAATTATCAGACCGAATTTGTATTCAGTAGTTGAGGCTATGGGGTCTTGATACCCTGAGCCAACCCAATTAAAACAAGTAGCAATAATTTAATAACAGAAAATAATGGGGCAGTACTCAGAAAAAGGAATGACGGAAAGACACGTGTACAGCAAAATAATTTGGTTCAATAAACTTACTCACTAATACACTTTGACATGAAGGTACGTTACGTTAATCTAAAGTGTCGCTTTCAACAGCTCAACAATACCATTGGCAGCAAAACACGGTCCTATCGCTCTGAATCGTAAGAATGAGACCTCAGTTTACACTTTACTGGACTAGATAATCACAACCGTGCACTGACATGTGTTTACTCACCCACACATGATGGTCACCCTTAAGAGTTGTGTCACCCTTGAGAGGTGTGTCACCCGTGAGAGGTGTGTCACCCGTGAGAGGTGTATTACACTCGAAGTGTCATCAATGTATTTTCATGCACAGCGAGGGAGTTCGAGCTAGTAATAAAAGCTTTGTTGTCACTTACAATATCCTGCGCGAGTGAGACCCTACTTGGAGTATGTAGCTCAGATTCCGACACCATGTTATAGAATCAAAGAAATTTCTCATCAGAGTATACAGAAACGAGCAATTAAGTTAATCCAGCCATTAGAAGCCTTCCTAATGAAAGCAGATTAAGTAAACACTATTTCCCTTGGCAGAAGGTCTTAGAGAATAAGGAGAGATGAGTAATGGTTACAAATGCCCTTTTACAATGGGCAAAATAACTATAAACAGTTAAGTCGAAACTTGAACAGATTCAATGTATTAAATTTGATGAAGTGTAGACACCGAAAAGAAATAGAAAATCTCTGATCTGGAAACGGAGTTTCAGCTCTGAGGAATATATTACCAAATGCAATAACAGAAGCACACACATGAAAGCTTCAAGCATAGGCTGGATAAATGCAAAGTTGTGCAATACACCTCGCCCTTGAGTAAACAACTGGAGAGGATTTACCACAAGTGACGAAAGGAGCAATTTCAATGCTCATATAATGCCAAATTTGTAATTATATGTAATTCACTTTGGCATCATGTCTGATATATTCAAACATCCTGTAATTAAACTACTAATGACACAAAGTTTGGTACAATAAATTTCAGGTATTAGACGTTGACATTAATATACACAAAACGTAGGGGAAGATAAGAACACAATCCTTGAGATATCCACATTAAAATGAGCTTCAGTTTGCTACAAGAAGTTCTTGTGGTTCAGGGATCCTAGTGATCCAAACAATGAAATAATCACATATGTTTGCATCAGTTTTGTTTGGTGCTATTTCTTCACCTTTTCTGCTTCAAGAAACCTTAGATACGCACTTGAAGAGGTCTAATAGCCCAAATAAAACTGAAATTAGCAACAACCTGAATGTGGACAATGTTCAAGGAACAACAAGAAGGTAAAGTCACTTATGTAAATATATACAGCAATAATAGTTCCTTACCTCGAATATATATACTTCATGACCTTGTGATGCCTTTAACCTTTGCCTCCTCCTGCCCACCCCACCAGGCATACATCATGTGCCTGTACGACTACGAGTTCCACGTGCTGGACAACGCCTTCCTCGTGCACCGGCCGGGCATCAAGGTATACCACACGGAGCCCGCCAGGGAGGCAGTCGTCGGCCCCCAGAACATCTTAATCCACAACAAGATCCAGCATCAATACGATGTCCTCTTCGGCTCCGGCAAAAATTGTTCTATATGACAAAAGAGTTGGAGAGAGAGAGTGACATTATCAGTAGTGTATGGAATAACGTTCTTAATAGTGTATGGATGTGACAGTGTCAATAGTGCATGGAGTGACTTTGTCAATAGTGTGTGGATGTGAGGCTCATGTGCTATACACAGATTATTCTCACATTTGTAGAAGCATTTCAGGGGTGTATTTTATGTGAAATAAAAGTTTTTATTGTCATTTTGTATTTTGTTTTATTGTGTCTGATCAGGGATGTCTGTAGATAGCGGGGCTGCGACAGGAGCACTGTCACCTCCAGCCAAGACGTTTTCTACAGCGAAACTTTGCTTCTTAATGCACGAATCAATATTGATTGTGTCATGTGACACTGAGCACCTCACAGCGTCATGTGACACTGAGCACCTCACAGTGTCATGTGACACTGAGCACCTCACAGTGTCATGTGACACTGAGCACCTCACAGCGTCATGTGACACTGAGCACCTCACAGCGTCATGTGACACTGAGCACCTCACAGCATCATGTGACACTGAGCACCTCACAGCGTCATGTGACACTGAGCACCTCACAGCATCATGTGACACTGAGCACCTCACAGCATCATGTGACACTGAGCACCTCACAGCATCATGTGACACTGAGCACCTCACAGCATCATGTGACACTGAGCACCTCACAGCATCATGTGACACTGAGCACCTCACAGCATCATGTGACACTGAGCACCTCACAGCGTCATGTGACACTGAGCACCTCACAGCGTCATGTGACACTGAGCACCTCACAGCATCATGTGACACTGAGCACCTCACAGCATCATGTGACACTGAGCACCTCACAGCATCATGTGACACTGAGCACCTCACAGCATCATGTGACACTGAGCACCTCACAGCATCATGTGACACTGAGCACCTCACAGCATCATGTGACACTGAGCACCTCACAGCATCATGTGACACTGAGCACCTCACAGCATCATGTGACACTGAGCACCTCACAGCATCATGTGACACTGAGCACCTCACAGCATCATGTGACACTGAGCACCTCACAGCATCATGGGACACTGAGCACCTCACAGCATCATGTGACACTGAGCACCTCACAGCGTCATGTGACACTGAGCACCTCACAGCATCATGTGACACTGAGCACCTCACAGCATCATGTGACACTGAGCACCTCACAGCATCATGTGACACTGAGCACCTCACAGCATCATGGGACACTGAGCACCTCACAGCATCATGTGACACTGAGCACCTCACAGCATCATGTGACACTGAGCACCTCACAGCATCATGTGACACTGAGCACCTCACAGCATCATGTGACACTGAGCACCTCACAGCATCATGGGACACTGAGCACCTCACAGCATCATGTGACACTGAGCACCTCACAGCATCATGTGACACTGAGCACCTCACAGCATCATGTGACACTGAGCACCTCACAGCATCATGTGACACTGAGCACCTCACAGCATCATGTGACACTGAGCACCTCACAGCATCATGTGACACTGAGCACCTCACAGCATCGTGGACACTGAGCACCTCACAGCATCATGGGACACTGAGCACCTCACAGCATCATGTGACACTGAGCACCTCACAGCGTCATGTGACACTGAGCACCTCACAGCGTCATGTGACACTGAGCACCTCACAGCATCATGTGACACTGAGCACCTCACAGCATCATGTGACACTGAGCACCTCACAGCATCATGAGACACTGAGCACCTCACAGCATCATGTGAC
>WNGS01002631.1:16975-43505 GCA_020271785.1 Procambarus virginalis
AATTACACACATGCACATCCAGAAATTTGGTGTATGAATCCACCACCACTAGGTAATATTTGTTATCCATAGGTCCCACAAATCTACATGAAGTCTAGACCATGGTTTTCCATTGCATGGCCAAGAAAGTACAGGGGCCTGGAGTTTCTGCTAATTCTTAAAGCAATATGACAATTTTTGTTACCTCAGCAATATCCTGGTCTATTTTTTGGCCGCCAAACCCAACTTCTAGCTTCTGCTTTCATAGCATTTATGCCATTATGGCCTACATGCAGCTGTTCCAAATCCAAATCTTACATCTCAGTTTTCCCCATGCACCACCACTCTTTCCTATACAAGAGTACATCCTGGTGAATACTAAGGTCAGCCTTCACTGCAGCATACTCTGACAATAATATTTTATCATTCCAACCATATTTACATATTTCATCAACAGACTTAATTTGGGATCTCTACCAGTTGCCTTCTAATAGTCTGGAATGAAATATCCTCAAAAGACATAGATTCCACCAGGTTAACATACTCCACTGGAATACTGGAATTTAATTCTTCTGTCACAGGCAATCTACTTAATGCATCACTACATTATCCTTGCCTGGCTTAAACTCTAAATCATACTCAACTGCGAGAGTAGTAATGCCCATCTTTGAATTCTAGCATTGGCATTAAGGAATCTGCTTACCTCTGCCAAACAATCCTAGCAGGGGTTTATGGTCTGTTCTAGCAAGAAATTTCCTCCCCAGCAGAAATACCTGTTTTTTTACAGCATATACCAAAGCTAAGGCTTCTTTATCTAACTGAGAATAATTCTGTTCCGCAGGAGATAATTTCTTGCTAGCAAAATATACTACTTTATCCTGACCATCTACTTCCTGTAATAATACACAACCCACTCCTGCTGGGGAAGCATCTACCTCCAGTTTTAACGGGAGTCTACCTGTAAAATTAGTGAGCACTGGAGAATTGATCAACTCATGCTTAATTTTCCTGAATGCATTTTCCTCTCTTGCTGCCCACTTAAATCTAGCCCCTTTTTTCAACAATTCATACAAGGGTGCAAATTTTGTTGAAAAGTTCTTCACGAACTTACAAAAATATGTAACCATCCCAATAAAAGACTGTACTTCCCCAACTAATGTTGGGGCTGGGGCATCTATTATAGCTGCTACATTTTTGTGAGAGGGAGTAAAGCCCTTACCTGAAATATGGTACCCCAGGTATTCAATGGCCTTGGTCTTCAACACTGTTTTTTCCTTATTAATCTTCACATTGTTCTTTTGCAAAAGATTCAAAACTTGTTCTAATCTAGCATTATGCACTTCCTCATTCTCTCCACATAAAATAATGTCATCTAAACAACTAGCCACACCTTCAATGTTAACTAACAACTGGGACATGAATCTCTGAATAATTGCTGGAGTCGAGGAGAGTCCAAAAGGAAGTCTTTTATACTTAAATAACCCCTTGTGGGTATTAATCACTAACAATTTCTGGCTCTCCTCCTCTACAGGAATTTGCAAGTAAGCATCTTTCAGGTCAATCTTAGAAAAAATTGCCCCCTTGCAGACCATTGACAACAACTCATCTATCTTAGGTAAAGGGTACTTCTCACAGTGTATGCGGTTGTTCAGTTCCTTGAAGTTTGCACAGAATCTCAAGGATTTCCGATCTGCCTTCAACACTGGTACAATTGGGGCTGCCCACTCACTATGTGTTATTGGCTCTAAGATGCCTTCTGCCACATGCTTTTCCAGGGCTGATTCTACCAATTGCTTGTAATGAAACGGCACTCTTCTTGCCTTGAAAAATTTAGGTGAAGCCCCACTTTTCAGGCGAATTTTTGCCACCATGCTATTAATTGGCTTATCTGCCTCCACTGAATATTTATCTAACATTTGTTGGCACTTTTAATTGTTTTAACTATCGACAATTCATCTAGGCCCGCCAAGAAAATTCCCACTTTTTCCATGAGATCCTTACCACATAGGCTAGGATTATGTGAATCCACTACAAAAAATCCTGGACAATTTCTTTTCCATTATAACCTACTTTTGTCGACACTTTGCCATAGACCTTAATCGGTACATTATCATAAGCACTTAATGATTTTTTTACCTGGTTTTACATTCATTTTCAAGGTATCTGCCCAATCTCTAGACAATGTTGACACTGCAGCACCAGTGTCCAGTTCCAAGGAAACTAACTTCCCATTAATTACAAAATTCACCACTTGTGACTTCATTGAACATACCTTTTCTTTCACCGAATATAGTCGGTTTTCCTCACCTGCAGCTTCTTCAGCCGATTTACCTTCCTCTACTGCCTTGACCACAGTACCACTACCTCTTCTTTCTGCATTCCCTGGTCGTCTCCTCTCCCAGGCCTTGCTGTTCCTGTTCAGAAATTCCCTACACACTCTCTGCAAGTGTCCCTCCTTGTTACAAAAGTTGCATATATATGCACGAAATTTGCACTTGCTACTTATGTGACTGTATCCACAGTGTTTGCATCTGGTCTGGCCCTGTACGACCATAATTTCCTGAGTAGAAGTCTTACTTCCAAAAGCCCTTTCCAGGTTCAATATCTTCTCGAGCACTGTCCATGAAGTCATCGATTGTAGATCCAAATTTTCTGCCACCAGGTTAGGGAAATAATTCTCCTTTTCCACTGCCATGAACAACTGGTCCCTAATCCTGCCGTCCAACTGTGCTCCGAAGTTGCAGCGGTTAGCCAAAGCCTTCAAATCCGCAAATAAATCCTGTATGGATTCCTGCTGCTTTTTCGTCCTCTTTTGGAAATCCATCAAAGTCCTGTGATATGATGGTTTCACCACATACTGACGTTTAAGCAGAGCAATCAGGTCTACATAGATCTTCGTATGCGGTAGCTCAGGTGCACACAAATTTCCGAGAACACTATATGCTTCAGAACCCAGTGAAACTAAGAGTACCACTTTCTTGTTGGCGTCCTCCTTAATCTCCCGGTACTGAAAGTTTGCTTCCAGCAGGCTGAGCCACAGGTCCAACGAGATCTTGGCAGTGTTTAACAGCTCGATTGACATGGTAGCTATGGCCACAGAGGTAGCACACTCCACTGTTGTATGCGAAGCGTCCACTCGTCCACACGACGTACCCTGCTCTCTCTTGATCCTCACACCACGTCTCGTACCCAGGCTCTCTGCCGGAGATGTTTAATCCTCGTCGCCACTGTAATGGTTGTAGTAAGAGAAACGATCTTCGTCCACATGTTTTATTCTCCGCCAGTAACAACAACAAAACAATTATCAGGTACATGAAATATTATTAACAAGATCATAAACAAAAGAGCATCTGCTCCAAACGTGCTACCTCCAACATATGTAGTACTCAATCCCAACAAACTGGTTAATTATAAATTGTATCCCTGAAATGTTTAAGTGCCCAGACAACTGCCAAGGCTTCTCGTTTTGTTGCGCTATAATTTTTCTCTTCTTTAGATAATGTACGGCTTGCATAAGCTACTGCGTGATATCTGTGGCCTTCTGTTTGAAGTAACGCAGCACCTAAACCTATGTCACTAGCATCTGTAACCAACGTAAAAGGTTTAGAAAAATCTGGGTACCTAAGGACAGGGACGAAATCAAGGCTGCCTTGAGTTTTTTGAATGACTGATCCTGGGCCTCTCCCCAAACAAAGGTTCATCTTTTCTTTGCAACTTGTAAAGTGGGCGGCTATAATAGAGAATCCAGCAATAAATGAACGATAAAATCCTACAAGACCTGTGAACTGTCTTACGGCTTCTGCGATACGAGGCGTTGGAAAATCACGGGCAGCAATAATTTTTTATTCATTCAATGTAATACCTGAAGGTGTAACTGTATGACCTAGAAAATTAATCTTCTCCTTTAAAAATGAACATTTTGCAAGCTTTATTTTTAAATTAGCTTCTGCGAGCTTTGCAAGTACTTTCTCAAGGTTCTGGAAATGAGTCTGAACATCTTACGACATGATTATGAGATCATCAAGGTAAACTAGAAGAGTACTTCCTATCAATCTACAAAATATTTGTCATGAGCCGTGAAAAGGTTATTGGACTGCTCCGCAAACCAAATGGCATTCTTTTGAAATGAAAATGACCATTGGGAGTACTAAAGGCTGTCAATTGTTTACTTTCCTCATCAAGGGGATTTGCCAGAATCCCTGCAACAAATCTAACGTTGCGAATACTTTATTTCGACCAATACTTTGCAACAAATCATTTAGAACTGGAAGTGAGAAACGATCAGGTATCATTACTCTGTTAAGCTTCCGATAATCGATTACAGGTCTCCAAGTCTCATCTCGCTTTGGTACAAGGATCAATGGAGCGTTCCATGGCGAATTTCTTGATTCAATTACATCACTCTGTAACATTTCCTCTACGAGTCTATCGGCTTCTGCTCTCTGAGAATGGGGAAGACGGTAAGCTGGAACATAAATAGGCATAGTTCCTTGTTCAAGGGGAATTTTATGTGTAATAAGAGGAGTGAGACCTAACTTTTCTCCTGGTAGAGCAACAACGGCTCTATTCCTGTTCAAAATTTCCAAAAGCTGAGCCACAGAGTCAGGAAAATCAGTAGGACTGAGGTGTTGCGCTTGCACCTCTGGCTGAGATCTCTGTTCTCCTGGTGTGAGAGTACAAACAGTATGATCCATGGAGACTTCATCCACAACTCGCACTGGTAACGAGTAACGGGCAAAATCTACAACATGGGTACCAGACTGGAGATGGATGTCGGCATTACTAGTGTTTGCAATATACAATGTGACAGTACCATCCTGCACTGTGTGCCAGGAGGGTTCAACAAACGTACCATTCACTTTACATGTTTTACTTTCCGCAATCACATCCGACAACTTAGACACTCCCTGAACCTTAACTCTTATTCTGGTGAGAGAATGAGAGTGCAGCACAGTGTCAGTAGTCGTGGAACCACTGACTTCAGAGATGGAAGCTGCCAGGCGAGCGAGACAACGAGAATCCGTTAGGGCGTCCCCTTCCAGAAAGTCCCGATACTCATTCTCCTTAACAACTGCACAACTATGATGCTTCAATCGAGTGCCCGTTTTCTCGGGTATGCTACCACGACAAGGATCTGACAAACCTACGCTAGCAAGGCGGGTGTCAACAAAATTAACGTAGTCTGATTGAAGGTTGAACTCATGGCCCTGTCGATACATGCTACACAAGGGTATGACGTGGTCTTTGATACTAATGTTCCAACGATGGGGAAAAATGCAATATTTTCATCAATCATGGTGTACAGAATGTCTCCAGGAAAATGAATAATGTCAACAACTAAACATGTTATAGACAATGTGACATCATCTAACTTGAGTGGGAGGTCAATTTCACCCTGAACTTTTACTTTATTTCCTGAAACACCACTTAGAAAAGGTATGGAGCACTTCCTTACCGTAGTAGGGTACTTACTTGCAATGTCTCTAAGAGCTGAGGGCTTGACAAAATTAATTTTTGCACCTGAGTCAAGAAAAACTTTTAAAACTCTACCATGGACAATGGCTGAGACAAGGGGACCATCACTTGAGACTGGACAAGTTACTACTTGTGACTTATGTTGTCTGGGATATCTGCGTCTTGTCTGGGTCAAATTCACTGTGGTTCCGTCAACATCTACAACTGGTCTAGAGTCAGTGTCCTCCTCTGTCAAGTGTCCAAATCTATTTTGGGTAGCTACTGAATACACAGGGAGGGCACTAGGATTGGCTAGCTTGAATTGGTTAGCGGATGGCCTTGGGGGTTTCCCGACGACATGGATTGAACATTCTGAACTCCAGCATTCTGTGACCGAGTATTATAATTCGAAGTTGCATTATAGCTGGGCTGGGAGTTGTAATTACGTGAGTTCTGATAATGTCTTGGACGCTGTGTGCCTCGCCAAGACTGACCGTGGGAGTTACGAGGTGGGGATGTCCTTTGCCTAGCTCTACAATCCGCAGTGTGGTGACCAACTTGTTTATGGTACTTGCAATATGGTAGCCTAGAATGATTAGATTGACGAGGGGACCGAGAGAATTGTCTAGGAGGTGATGATCTAGGGGCGGACCAACAGTCCCTTGCGAGGTGGTTACTCTTACCACAATGCCAACATGAGGGAGTGGATGGTTGTGGACTATGGCGTTTCGGCAACTTATGAGGAGGCGAATTTGACTGGGGGCTACGAGCATGGGTACGGTTCTGCGACCAAGAGTTTTGAGAGTTTGTGGGAGGATGCTGAGAGCTTGTTACTACATTTACAGTATCAGAGGGTGGCAACAGTTGAGCACTTCGGGGAGCTAGTTTATCGGCGGCATTGTTAATAGCCTCAAACACTTCACCAATTTCATGTTTAACACCAAAATTTTGTTGCTCGATGATCGGTTTAGTATGCTCGGGGGCAAAATGCATTAAAGTTCCAAATGCTATCATCTTGGCCATAGCCTCAGGGGACAGATTATTGTCTTTATCTAACCAAGACGAACTATTCATAGCAGACACTAAGGCATACAGATACTGATCGAGACGGCTAGTAAACGCATTAAACGATTCACCAGGCTGCATGGTGGCATTGGCAATTTTCTTGACTAACCTATACGGGTCAAGGTCTCCTTTGTTAACAAAGCACCGGCGAAAGAAATCCTTAAATTCAGACCAAGACTGGAGGCTAACAATGGCTTTCTCATCAACAACAAAACGTGCATCACCTTTGGTTGTGTCCACAGCTGACCGTGCAATTGCCAAGTATTCGGCATCAGTAGGCTTAGAAAAACGTGCAACTGTTTTTGCTTCAACCTTACTAAACCATGACTCTAATGAGCGGGATTCACCAGCAAAAAGAGGAATAGCCATTTCCTGAGCTGATCTCTAGCCATTGGGATGAGCAACTGTTCCCGTTGAGTCTGAAGGGGTTTCAACAGTGGTAGGCATTGTCACAGCCGTGGAAGTAATATTTGAACGCAGATTATAATTAAGTGCACCAGGCATCAGAAATGGTATACACAAAAATAAACACTCAAAAAAAATATCAACTTGGCTAAAGTAAGAAAATGGCAGAAATAAAATTATTAAATTGGGCTAGGCAACAAATAATTAAGAACAAGCAAAATTGTGAATTAAATTAGCAATCTTTCATTAAAATGACTGGAATTAGAAGCATGTAAATTAATTAAACCAGGCTAAGCACATCAATTTAAAATAAAAACTGGAAAGTGCAATTGCAAAATTTCATGAAAATGACTCAATACAACAAGTGGCAATGCAAGAAATATGGATGTAGCACATAAACTGGACACAGGAATGTATATAACTGCTATGGTAAAAATTATAATATGAAATGTTGAAGGAATAAATTTTAGGCCTGGAGGAATTAAAAGAATTGTATTGTACAAATCCTTAACTGCTACTAAAACACAGTTTGTGTTTTAGTGTGTGTGTGGGTGTGTGTGTGTGTACGTGAGTACGTGTGTACGTGTGTGTGTGCGTGTGTATACTCACCTAGTTGTGGTGGGAGGGTCGAGCTACGGCTCTTTGATCCCACCTCTCAACTGGCAATAACTGATGTACAGATTCCTGCCTACTGGGCTCTATCATATCTGCATTTGAAACTGTGTATGGAGTCAACCTCCACCACATCACTGCCTAATACATTCCATCTATTAACGACTCCTGACACTGAAAAAGTCTTTCTAACATCCCAGTGGCTCATTTTGGTACTAAGTTTCCACCTGTGTCCCCCTTGTTCGCCTACCACCCGTGTTAACAGTTTATCTTTATGTACCCTATCAATTGCTCTGAGAATTTTNTTTATATCTATGACCTCTTGATCTTAAAGTTCCAGGTCTCAGGAAATCTTCCCTATCAATTTTATCAATTTCTGTTACTATTTTGTATGTAGTGATCATATCACCTCTTTTTCTTCTGTCTTCTAGTTTTGGCATATTTAATGCCTCTAACCTCTCCTCGTAGCTCTTGCCCTTCAGTTCCGGGAGCCACTTAGTAGCATGTCTTTGCACCTTTTCCAGTTTGTTGATGTGCTTCTTAAGATATGGGCACCACACAACCGCTGCATATTCTAGCTTTGGTCTAACAAAAGTCGTGAACAATTTCTTTAGTATATCGCCATCCATGTATTTAAAAGCAATTCTGAAGTTAGAAAGCGTGGCATAGGCTCCTTGCACAATATTCTTTATGTGGTCTTCAGGTGATAGTTTTCTATCTAGAACCACCCCTAGATCTCTTTCTTTATCAGAATTCTTTAACGATTTCTCACATAATGTATAGGTTGTGTGGGGTCTGTTTTCTCCTATTCCATGTTCCATAACATGACATTTATTAACATTAAATACCATTTGCCAAGTGGTGCTCCATATACTTATTTTGTCCAGGTCATCTTGAAGGGCATGACAATCATCTAAGTTTCTTATCCTTCCTATTATCTTAGCATCAACTGCAATGCTGATGTTGCTAAGTGTGTGTGTGTGCCCTTCTGCTGTGTGTGCATGTGTGCTCACACACACACACACACACACACAGTAATAATTCCCTCTCAGTAATAAGGAAAGAGAGGGAAGGTAGGGGAGGAGGCGGAGTGGCCCTACTCATGAGAAAGGAATGGAATTTTAAGGAGATGGTTATCCCGGGCTGTGAGGGATTCAGAGACTACATAGCAGGCACCATGACAATGGGAGGACCAAGGATAGTAGTAGCAGTAATATATAACCCTCCACCAAATGACAGAAGACCCAGTCAAGAGTACGAAAACAACAACATGGCAGTTAACACTATAATTGAGAGGGCAGCCTCTGCTGCCTGTAGAAATAGATCCCACCTGCTCATCATGGGGGACTTCAATCACGGAAGGATTGATTGGGAGAACAAGGAACCGCATGGAGGCGAGGATACGTGGAGAGCCAAACTACTGGAGGTGGTGACTAGAAACTTCTTAACCCAGCATGTCAGAGAACCCACAAGGATGAGAGGACATGACGAACCAGCGAGACTCGACCTGGTCTTCACCCTGAACGACTCTGACATAAGAGAAATCGGTTTTGAGGCCCCAGTAGGAATGAGCGATCACAGTGTATTGGTGTTTGAGTACCTGATTGAAGAAGGGTTATTGAACTCGAGGAGGGATACCGAAACCAAAAGGTTAGCATACCGAAAGGGAAACTATGAGGAGATAAGGAAATTCCTAACAGATATAGCATGGGAAACAGAGCTCAGGGAAAAGACGGCCCAAGATATGATGGACTACATCACGAAAAAATGTAAGGACGCAGCAAACAAGTTTGTCCCAGCCCAAAAGGAAAACAGTGAAATGAAGATGAGAAACCCATGGTTTAATCAGAGATGTAGGCTAGCTAAGCAGCAAAGTAAAAGGGCATGGAGAAACTATTGGAATAACAAGACACTGGAGAGCAGAGAAAGATACCAGAATGCCAGGAACGAATATGTCAGAATGAGAAGAGAGGCAGAAAGACAATACGAAAATGACATCGCAAGCAAGGCAAAGACTCAGCCTAAATTGCTGCATAGCCACATCAGGAGAAAAACAACAGTAAAGGAACAGGTTATGAAATTAAGGATAGGGGCAGAAGGATTCACTACAAACGACAAGGAAGTGTGTGAGGAGTTGAATAAGAAATTCCAAGAGGTCTTCACCTTAGAGCAAGGAGAAATCCCAGAGATAAGAGAGGGAATAGCTAACCAGGAACCACTGGAAGAGTTTGAGATTACCAGCGGGGAAGTAAGGAAGTGTTTACTAGAGTTGGATGTGACAAAGACTATAGGCCCAGATGGAATCTCTCCTTGGATACTAAAGGAAGGAGCAGAGGAACTGTGCCTCCCACTCTCCATAGTGTATAACAAATCACTGGCAACAAGGGAAATGCCAGAAATTTGGAAAACAGCTAACGTAGTCCCGATATACAAAAAAGGGGATAGACAGGAGGCACTGAACTACAGGCCAGTGTCCCTAACCTGCATACCATGCAAGCTGATGGAGAAGATTGTGCGAAGAAAGCTAGTGGAGCACCTGGAGCGAAAGAACTTTGTAACACAGCATCAACATGGATTCAGGGATGGCAGGTCCTGCCTCACAGGGTTACTTGAATTCTACGACCAGGCAACAAAAATAAGGCAAGAGAGAGAAGGGTGGGCAGACTGCATATTTTTGGATTGTCAGAAAGCCTTTGATACAGTGCCACACAAGAGGCTAGTGAAAAAGCTGGAGATGCAGGCTGGAGTGAAAGGGAAGGTTGGATACAGGAGTACCTAAGCAACAGGAGACAACGAGTCAGTGTGAGGGGTGAGGTCTCAGATTGGCGAGACGTTACGAGTGGAGTCCCGCAGGGGTCAGTCCTTGGACCTATACTGTTTCTGATATATGTAAATGATCTCCCAGAGGGTATAGAATCGTTTCTCTCAATGTTTGCCGATGATGCAAAAATTATGAGGAGGATTGAAACGGAGGACGATAGTAGGAGGCTACAGGATGACCTAGACAGACTGAGTGAATGGTCCAACAAATGGCTGTTGAAGTTCAACCCGAGTAAATGCAAAGTAATGAAACTAGGCAGTGGAAACGGGAGGCCAGACACAGGATACAGAATAGGAGGTGAAGTACTTAATGAAACGAACAGAGAGAAAGATCTAGGAGTTGATATCACACCAAACCTGTCTCCTGAAGCCCACATAAAAAGAATAACGTCTGCGGCATATGCGAGGCTGGCTAACATCAGAACAGCGTTCAGGAACCTGTGTAAGGAATCATTCAGAATTTTGTACACCACATATGTAAGACCAATCCTGGAGTATGCGGCCCCAGCATGGAGCCTGTACCTTGTCAAGCACAAGACGAAGCTGGAAAAAGTCCAAAGGTATGCCACTAGACTAGTCCCAGAACTAAGAGGCATGAGTTACGAGGAAAGGCTGCGGGAAATGCACCTTACGACACTGGAAGACAGAAGAGTAAGGGGAGACATGATCACAACCTACAAAATCCTCAGAGGAATCGACCGGGTAAACAAGGATAAACTATTCAACACTGGTGGGACGCGAACAAGGGGACACAGGTGGAAACTGAGTACCCACATGAGCCACAGAGACGTTAGAAGGAACTTTTTCAGTGTCAGAGTAGTTAACGGATGGAATGCATTAGGCAGTGATGTGGTGGAGGCTGACTCCATACACAGTTTTAAATGTAGATATGATAGAGCCCAGTAGGCTCAGGAATCTGTACACCAGTTGATTGACAGTTGAGAGGCGGGACCAAAGAGCCAAAGCTCAACCCCCGCAAGCACAAATAGGTGAGTACAAATAGGTGAGTACACACATGTAATGAAGATAGGGGAAGGAAGCAGGAGACCAGATACAAGGTACCATTTGGGAGATGAAATACTTCAAGGGTCAGAGAGAGAGAAAGACCTGGGGGTTGATATCACGCCAGACCTGTCCCCTGAAGCTCATATCAAGAGGATAACATCAGCAGCATATGCCAGGTTGGCTAACATAAGAACGGCCTTTAGAAACTTGTGTAAGGAATCTTTCAGAACATTATATACCACATATGTCAGACCAATCCTGGAGTATGCGGCTCCAGCATGGAGTTCATATCTAGTCAAGCATAAGACTAAACTGGAAAAGGTTCAAAGGTTTGCCACCAGACTAGTACCCGAGCTGAGAGGTATGAGCTACGAGGAGAGACTACAGGAATTAAACCTCACTTCGTTGGAAGACAGAAGAGTTAGGGGGGACATGATCACCACATTCAAGATTCTCAGGGGAATCGACAGGGTTGATAAAGACAGGCTGTTTAACACAAGGGGCACACACACTAGGGGACACAGGTGGAAACTGAGTGCCCAAATGAGCCACAGAGATATTAGAAAGAACTTTTTTAGTGTCAGAGTTGTTGACAAATGGAGTGCATTCGGAAGCGATGTGGTGGAGTCTGACTCCATACACAGTTTCAAGTGTAGATATGATAGAGCCCAATAGGCTCAGGAAACGGTACACCTGTTGATTGACGGTTGAGAGGCGGGACCAAAGAGCCAGAGCTCAACCCCCGCAAGCACAACTAGGTGAGTACAACTAGGTGAGTACACAGTGTGTGTGTGTGTGTGTGTGTGTGTGTGTGTGTGTGTGTGTGTGTGTGTGTGTGTGTGTGTGTGTGTGTGTGTGTGTGTGTGTGTGTGTGTGTGTGTGTGTGTGTGTGTGTGTGTGTGTAAATGTGTGTGTAAATGATCTACCAGTTGGTATACAAAATTATATGAACATGTTTGCTGATGATGCTAAGATAATAGGAAGGATAAGAACTTAGATGATTGTCATGCCCTTCAAGATGACCTGGACAAAATAAGTATATGGAGCACCACTTGGCAAATGGAATTTAATGTTAATAAATGCCATGTTATGGAATGTGGAATGGGAGAACACAGACCCCACACAACCTATATATTATGTGAGAAATCTTTAAAGAATTCTGGTAAAGAAAGAGATCTAGGGTGGTTCTAGATAGAAAACTATCACCTGAGGACCACATAAAGAATATTGTGCGAGGAGCCTATGCCATGCTTTCTAACTTCAGAATTGCATTTAAATACATGGATGGCGATATACTAAAGAAATTGTTCACGACTTTTGTTAGGCCAAAGCTAGAATATGCAGTGGTTGTGTGGTGCCCATATCTTAAGAAGCACATCTACAAACTGGAAATGGTGCAAAGACATGCTACTAAGTGGCTCCCAGTACTGAAGGGCAAGAGCTACGAGGAGAGGTTAGAGGCATTAAGTATGCCAAAACTAGAATACAGAAGAAAAAGAGGTGATATGATCACTACATACAAAATAGCAACAGGTATTGATAAAATCGATAGGGAAGATTTCCTGAGACCTGGAACTTTAAGAACAAGACGTCATAGATATAAACTAGCTAAACACAGATGCCGAAGAAATATAAGAAAATTCACTTTCGCAAACAGAGTGGTAGACGGTTGGAACAAGTTAGGGGAGAAGGTGGTGGAGGCCAAGACACACACACGTGCACATGCACACACACTAAGTGTGTGTGTGTGTGTGTGTGTGTGTACTCACCTAGTTGTACTCATCTATTTGTGCTTGCAGGGGTTGAGCTCTGGCTCTTTGGTCCCGCCTCTCTACCGTCAATCAACAGGTGTACAGGTTCCTGAGCCTATTGGGCTCTATCATATCTACACTTCAAACTGTGTATGGAGTCAACCTCCACCACATTACTTCCTAATGTGTTCGTTGACTTGTTCGGGTTGAATAATATACACCGTAGGCACTTCTGTAGATTTATTGACTGAGACAGCAAGGTGTATATCTGGCCAGCCGAGGTCCACCTACTCTGTGTCTGTCGTGAGAACTGAGCCTGCTGGGAGCACGGCTGGTGACTGTCTGGCATGACGTCAGAGGCCTACGTGCCTGTGATTGGTTATGTCTCAACGGACATACAATTTGAGTATAACACCGCTCGGACACTCTACCAAGTCGACGTCCCTTGTCGACAAGCTCTGGCTAGCTATATAGTTACAATGATACTGAAAGGTCCTCGGTGGCATTCAATAATGGCTTACATGTGAAATTTGCATAATAAACATTGAAAGAAGATCAGGTGTGAAAAATCATGGTAATAATGCTTTGATTCAACCAGAGTATTAAGAACATGTGTATGTCTACTTTGCAGATATGAACAATACAACTCAAGGTATTGCCTAAACAAAATTATTAACATGTATTAATGGCATGTGCTTGAAACAATACAAAATTAAACAATTATTACATTAATGGAACAAAGTTCTGACCTAACAACCACAAATGAATTTTAAGATTAGATAATGTGGATTTTTTTTCTTTTTTGTTAATGTACAATATATTTACAAAACCAATGTACAATATATTTAATGTGCAATATATTTACAAGCTATATACAAGACCTGGATCAAGAAGACTAACATCTGCGTGATAGCAGTCAGGATTCACTGGCCTCAATGTGGTTGCTAGAACATTAATGAACTCTTATGACAAGCACTGTAAAAATACAAATGGCAGTAGACTTAACAATGGCATCTAATTTATAACACAAAATAAAATTGAGAAAACCATCATCATACTATATATCTATATATAATGGTAATAATAAGACACATGTGGTGGAAATACTGCAAATGAATTTTTCAAAGCAAAAACAGAATAACTGCAGAGTGCACTTAATTGTAAATTCTGCGGATATCTACACCTAGCTCATCCAGAGCACTATACAACTCTGGCTCTGACTGGAGGTCAGGAACAGATGAAACTGCGTGTGACAAACTATCATCTTGAGAAATAACTTCGTTAACATCTAGCCAATGGACATGTGGTGAGTGCACGGTTGAAACGAGAGGTCTAGATCTAAGATTATAAGTGCTAGTATGGGGTTGCTGAACATCAAGTGGTCTGTCAACCACAGAAGGTGGTGTCTCAATAGGAGGATCTGTCAGGGTAAGTTCATTGTCATCTTCCTCATCAGTCTCGTCAACAGTCATTTTAGCTAACTTCATGTGGTCTAAATGTTCATTTATATACTCTCCTGTTACCAAGTTCTTCAGTCTGTACTTGTTACCTTTGATAAGCTCAGTTACATTATATGAACCCAAAAATTTCTTAGTTAACTTGTACATAGGGCCAGACATGTGTTGGTTAAGTATCATTACTACAGATCCGATAGTTATTTTACTGGGTTTGTCTCGTGCATTCCTTGCTTGAGTGAACTCGGCTGTTGCTTTGGACAGTTGTTCTCATATTTTCTTAAACACTATTTGCATTTGTCTATGCTTCACTTGAACAAAATCAGCTACGTTATATAAGGGAGTAGGAGGTATGTTAATCAATTCATTAGGGAGGATCTTATCTGTACCATAAAGAATAGCGTGAGGTGTGTCACCTGTAGAAACATTAATTGAAGAATTTATAGCACACTGAAATAAGGGTATAAAATCATTCCAATTGTTGTTATCAAAATTCAACGTGACTCAAGGCATTTAACACTTTCCTGTTAGTACGTTCGGCTAATTCGTTGCTTGCTGGATGATAAGGCATGGTACTACATTTTTTAATGTTATATAAATCACACAAGCTAGTTAAAATACTATTACTGAATTCTGGACCATTATCTGAAAGGATTACTTTAGGCATACTATATCTGCAAATTATTTGGTCATGGAATGCACTGGCTATAGTTTCTGCTGTTTTGTTTGAGATAGGAACTAGTTCGCAAAACCGTGAAAAATTATCAACCATTACAAGCAAATGTTTGTTCCCTTTCTCTGTTTCCGCAAAATTTGTCAATAAATCCATCGATACTCGTTCCCAAGGACCTTTAGTTGCTGGGTACACCTGAATTGGATTAGGTCCTGAAACATGTCCCTTACAAACGTGCTGTAAGCAAGTTAAACATCTGTCAACATAATGAGCAATCTCCTTAGCCATTTTTGGCCAAAAATACTTTAAACGACCTTGTTGGAGTGTACGATCCTTTCCTGGATGTGCACTTGCAGGAGCATCATGGATAATTTTTAACACAGTTGGTACCAAGACAGCTGGAACAACTAACTGACATTTCCTCGGGGCTGTCCCTAGCTTTACTACTCTACACAGTAAATTGTCTAACATCACTAATTCTTTCAAGGGTACTGGCGGTTTATGAATCGGGCGAGTGTCTTGCTTAGTCAAAAATTTAATGACGGGTGCCCATATGGGGTCTTGTCTTTGTTTCGTCTTGACTACTGTAGCATCGAATGCTGGGTAATTTAACTGAATCGCAGCTACGTGTCGAGAAAACGCATCAGCTACAACATTTTGCTTTCCTGGAATATATCCAAATGTGGGATTGAATTCTTGAATTGTGAGTAAATATCTAGCAAACATTCCAACTGGATTCTTATTTTTGAACAAGGGAATTAATGGTTGGTGATCTGTAAGAACATGAACTGTGTAATGGTTGTAGTAAGAGAAACGACCTTCGTCCACATGGTTTTATTCTCCGCCAGTAACAACAACAAAACAATTATCAGGTACATGAAATATTATTAACAAGATCATAAACAAAAGAGCATCTGCTCCAAACATGCTACCTCCAACATCTGTAGTACTCAATCCCAAAATTCCTCCCATTTTAAATAAACTTTATCCCTACAGGTTAAGTCTATCAGGCGGTCGTATAACTCTTCCTGATTTTCTCAACTGGGAGTCCTGACCTGTTACTTCTGGGAAACATTCTTCTGAATTACTCCTTGTAGAGTCCCTAGGGTTAACTGTATCTCCATTACCCTCTGCTGCCCCTTGCTCTGCCTCCCGGTCTCCTGCAGGTGCTGCTATCCCTTCAATATTAGGATGGATATCACTAGTTGCCCCACCCCCACCTGAAGGGTCTTCAAAATTCCCTGTGAACCTTGGCATGAGCTGATTGGCATGCCTTTTCCAATTAATGTTCCCAAAACTCTGCACTTGGACAGTGAAGTTCCAGCGGCCTAGGACTTCCCTAATTTTTCCTTCCACCCAGGGCTTTCCACTTCCAAAATTCCTTGCATATACTGCATCCCCCTCATTAAACAACAATTCCTCTCCCTGAGCCAACTGACTGGTGTCGGGGTTCAGTGTGTGCGCGCGGGGGCAAGTAACAGTACACAAGATATCCTAAATGCTTAAACCTGGTAAGATCGCCAATGTCGGGGTTACCTTGGTTGTAAGTATAGTATAAGTAATCAGTGATCGCACTTAATATCCTGTCAACAGTCGCCAACATCGGGGTGTCTCTCTCTCTCTCTACATAGACACCACCCAGTAGTATTAGCGACAACTGTTACTCACCGTAGCCCTGCGGGTCTTCACTCAATCCTCGTGGTGCCACTGTTCGCCAGATGAGTATCCCAGTCAATCTCCAGCCGGCCTTCTTAGCCAGAGACGAGTAGGAACACATTTTGCTCTCTCCTAACTGTGTGCCCGCCCTGACAAGGGCTCTACTACTAACTGCAAGGTCGCCAACTGGTGTTTCCTGTGTCCAGTAACATGTCAGTGGTATTGTGGAATTGTGGTAACAGTGGCAAGAGCACTCTAAATAAATCTGATATCAGCCAGGTATGTATCTCTATCACTCTCACTCTTTCCAACTGTTAAATAGCAACAAGAATATGGAGGGATGATACAAACGCGAAGGTATTTTGTATTTTACTTAAAAACTTCAAGATATCATATCCATATCATCAACAAAGCAGCAAGTACATGGCAGTGAGTCCCTCTCTCTTCATAAAACTGGGGCCCATCTAAATGGCAATACTCCCCCTCCTGTCACTTCTCAGCTGATCGGTTCCCCCTCACCGTGTGAATGTTCATGTATTTGTTTCCTGGCATGAAGCGCCTGTTTCTTTAAATTCTCAGCAAACCCAAATCGGGCAATCAACACAATTATTACTATAATGGCGTAAATGCTGCTAATCACTGCACTGGCCTTGATGCTCACTAATACATTCCAATGGCAAATAACACTGTAGCTCACAGTAAGGTATTAAACACCGTATATCACAGTAATGATAATAAACGTAATAAGACACTGCACTGTCCTTCAACACCGTAATTCACTTCAATGGCAATGATACAGAAAAACTATACACATGAAAAAGTTATTCAACACACAAGCATATATATATATAGATCAGGTCATCAATATCAATAATAGTAAGATAAATACTGGGCATACAGCCTAACACCAATAACTGGTACACTTTATATATATATATTCTCTGGCACAATCCATAATATTAATGTCACATGAAAGAATTCATCAACGACACAGCAGTCTCTTCAATACACACAGGTGCATCCACACGCCGCAAATATATACTGTGAGAGCTTTCTACAGCCTCACTTCTCACAACTGTGTCCTACCGTGACATAGACATTGGTGAGCCTTGCTCACGACATATAAGATACTCTGGCTAAATATAGCTGACTAAAGGGGAATTGGGAGGGAAACTGAATCACCTACTTCCACCTCACTGTGCAGACTAGCCCTCCGATAAGAGTTGAATTGCAGCTCCTGGTCCCGGCTCTTGCCTCGTTGTAGGGAACGCCCCCACACACATTGATGCTCACTTCCAGGAACCCAATCAACGTCCCAAAATAACATGTCGTCTCCGTGCCCTGTCCTCTGCAGGTCCGTGCTCCTCCACAACTTCTTGAAGGGTTAGAGTCGGTCTCCTGGCCGTCGACTTCTCCTCTCAACTACGGCTGCAGACCTACTCTCGGCTGCAGTCGTCCTGATTCCCAATTAGTTCTCTTCTTCCACAGCTTCCCGGTGAATCTGCCCAGCCACTACGTCGTCACAAAACGGGTGAACTGTCTCAGACGTCGCATACGTCACTGCACAGACTTCACTTCTTCTTGCACAGTACCTGTCCTTGGAGCACTTGTTGCTCAATATTCCATCGATTCCCTCTCTGGTCCAACACATGAACGAAGGAAGACCTCACAGAGTACTTGCAGACTTCGGATGATGCGTAAAATCCACAGGAATGGGATATGACTGTCAAAATGACTGACCAACTTTCGCACGTCCGACCTCCTTGACGTGCCGTCTACAACTGGAGGCGCCATAGAGGCGCGATCTCCGGACCCCCCTGCTCTCGTGACGTCATTCTTGCCAGGGGCGGTTTTCATTGGCTCCCTGTGCCACGTCACTGTCAGTGACCAATCTAGTGCCACTGACATCATACAGTTTTGGCGGCAAAACGTAGGGGCCAGTGCCATATTGACGTCCTAAAGAACCTAAACCACAGGCCAAAACTTCCTTCTTTTACGAATTTCTCGCCAACACGAGAACACTACAAGCTCCCACATACATCAAATTGTAACCCGTAACATAGAGAACGCTCGGGTAAAGTGGATATGACTCTTACAGCTGGCGTGGGAGAAATATAAGGGGGGGGGGAACACCGTCACACTGGCCAAGCTAGTTACCAATTTCTCTTTATCGGGATCTGTCTTTACTGCTTCCATGTGCACTGTAAAGTGTCTATTAAACAATAATTCAGAAGGAGATTTACCAGTAGTTGAATGAACAGTTTTCCGTTGATTATATAAAAATCTACAAAGCCTTGTATTAATAGTACCTTCCGTAAACCGCTTTAACCCTTCTTTCAAGGATCTCACTACTCTCTCTGCTAGACCATTTGAAGAAGGATTATAGGGGGTCAGGTTTTACATGTTTAATACCATTTTTTCTAAATAAATCCTCCATTTCCACAGAAACAAAATAAGGAGCATTGTCTGAGACAATTATGTCTGGCAATCCAAAATTACAAAATGTTTTCCTTAGTAATTCACAAGTTACCGATGATGTGGTAGAATTACACACATGCACATCCAGAAATTTGGTGTATGAATCCACCACCACTAGGTAATATTTGTTATCCATAGGTCCCACATAATCTACATGAAGTCTAGACCATGGTTTTCCAGTGCATGGCCAAGAAAGTACAGGGGCCTGGAGTTTCTGCTAATTCTTAAAGCAAATATGACAATTTTTTGTTACCTCAGCAATATCCTGGTCTATTTTTGGCCGCCAAACCCAACTTCTAGCTTCTGCTTTCATAGCATTTATGCCATTATGGCCTACATGCAGCTGTTCCAAAATCTTACATCTCAGTTCCCCAGGCACCACCACTCTTTTCCTATACAAGAGTACATCCTGGTGAATACTAAGGTCAGCCTTCACTGCAGCATACTCTGACAATAATAATTTTATCATTCCAACCATATTTAACATATTTCATCAACAGACTTAATTTGGGATCTCTACCAGTTGCCTTCCTAATAGTCTGGAATGAAATATCCTCAAAAGACATAGATTCCACCAGGTTAACATACTCCACTGGAATACTGGAATTTAATTCTTCTGTCACAGGCAATCTACTTAATGCATCAGCTACTACATTATCCTTGCCTGGCTTAAACTCTAAATCATACTCAAACTGCGAGAGTAGTAATGCCCATCTTTGAATTCTAGCATTGGCATTAACTGGAATCTGCTTACCTCTGCCAAACAATCCTAGCAGGGGTTTATGGTCTGTTCTAGCAAGAAATTTCCTCCCCAGCAGAAAATACCTGTTTTTTTTACAGCATATACCAAAGCTAAGGCTTCTTTATCTAACTGAGAATAATTCTGTTCCGCAGGAGATAATTTCTTGCTAGCAAAATATACTACTTTATCCTGACCATCTACTTCCTGTAATAATACACAACCCACTCCTGCTGGGGAAGCATCTACCTCCAGTTTTAACGGGAGTCTACCTGTAAAATTAGTGAGCACTGGAGAATTGATCAACTCATGCTTAATTTTCCTGAATGCATTTTCCTCTCTTGCTGCCCACTTAAATCTAGCCCCTTTTTTCAACAATTCATACAAGAGTGCAAATTTTGTTGAAAAGTTCTTCACGAACTTACAAAAATATGTAACCATCCCAATAAAAGACTGTACTTCCCCAACTAATGTTGGGGCTGGGGCATCTATTATAGCTGCTACATTTTTGTGAGAGGGAGTAAAGCCCTTACCTGAAATATGGTACCCCAGGTATTCAATGGCCTTGGTCTTCAACACTGTTTTTTCCTTATTAATCTTCACATTGTGCTTTTGCAAAAGATTCAAACTTGTTCTAATCTAGCATCATGCACTTCCTCATTCTCTCCACATACAATAATGTCATCTAAAAAACTAGCCACACCTTCAATGTTAACTAACAACTGGGACATGAATCTCTGAAAAATTGCTGGAGACGAGGAGAGTCCAAAAGGAAGTCTTTTATACTTAAATAACCCCTTGTGGGTATTAATCACTAACAATTTCTGGCTCTCCTCCTCTACAGGAATTTGCAAGTAAGCATCTTTCAGGTCAATCTTAGAAAAAATTGCCCCCTTGCAGACCACTGACAACAACTCATCTATCTTAGGTAAAGGGTACTTCTCACAGTGTATGCGGTTGTTCAGTTCCTTGAAGTCTGCACAGAATCTCAAGGATTTCCGATCTGCCTTCAACACTGGTACAATTGGGGCTGCCCACTCACTATGTGTTATTGGCTCTAAGATGCCTTCTGCCACATGCTTTTCCAGGGCTGATTCTACCAATTGCTTGTAATGAAACGGCACTGTTCTTGCCTTGAAAAATTTAGGTGAAGCCCCACTTTTCAGGTGAATTTTTGCCACCATGCTATTAATTGGCTTATCTGCCTCCACTGAATATTTATCTAACATTTGTTTGGCACTTTTAATTGTTTTAACTATCGACAATTCATCTAGGCCCGCCAAGAAAATTCCCACTTTTTCCATGAGATCCTTACCACATAGGCTAGGATTATGTGAATCCACTACAAAAAATCCTGGACAATTTCTTTTCCATTATAACCTACTTTTGTCGACACTTTGCCATAGACCTTAATCGGTACATTATCATAAGCACTTAATGATTTTTTTACCTGGTTTTACATTCATTTTCAAGGTATCTGCCCAATCTCTAGACAATGTTGACACTGCAGCACCAGTGTCCAGTTCCAAGGAAACTAACTTCCCATTAATTACAAAATTCACCACTTGTGACTTCATTGAACATACCTTTTCTTTCACCGAATATAGTCGGTTTTCCTCACCCGCAGCTTCTTCAGCCGATTTACCTTCCTCTACTGCCTTGACCACAGTACCACTACCTCTTCTTTCTGCATTCCCTGGTCGTCTCCTCTCCCAGGCCTTGCTGTTCCTGTTCAGAAATTCCCTACACACTCTCTGCAAGTGTCCCTCCTTGTTACAAAAGTTGCATATATATGCACGAAATTTGCACTTGCTACTTATGTGACTGTATCCACAGTGTTTGCATCTGGTCTGGCCCTGTACGACCATAATTTCCTGAGTAGAAGTCTTACTTCCAAAAGCCCTTTCCAGGTTCAATATCTTCTCGAGCACTGTCCATGAAGTCATCGATTGTAGATCCAAATTTTCTGCCACCAGGTTAGGGAAATAATTCTCCTTTTCCACTGCCATGAACAACTGGTCCTTAATCCTGCCGTCCAACTGTGCTCCGAAGTTGCAGCGGTTAGCCAAAGCCTTCAAATCCGCAAATAAATCCTGTATGGATTCCTGCTGCTTTTTCGTCCTCTTTTGGAAATCCATCAAAGTCCTGTGANAAATATTATTAACAAGATCATAAACAAAAGAGCATCTGCTCCAAACATGCTACCTCCAACATCTGTAGTACTCAATCCCAAAATTCCTCCCATTTTAAATAAACTTTATCCCTACAGGTTAAGTCTATCAGGCGGTCGTATAACTCTTCCTGATTTTCTCAACTGGGAGTCCTGACCTGTTACTTCTGGGAAACATTCTTCTGAATTACTCCTTGTAGAGTCCCTAGGGTTAACTGTATCTCCATTACCCTCTGCTGCCCCTTGCTCTGCCTCCCGGTCTCCTGCAGGTGCTGCTATCCCTTCAATATTAGGATGGATATCACTAGTTGCCCCACCCCCACCTGAAGGGTCTTCAAAATTCCCTGTGAACCTTGGCATGAGCTGATTGGCATGCCTTTTCCAATTAATGTTCCCAAAACTCTGCACTTGGACAGTGAAGTTCCAGCGGCCTAGGACTTCCCTAATTTTTCCTTCCACCCAGGGCTTTCCACTTCCAAATTCCTTGCATATACTGCATCCCCCTCATTAAACAACAATTCCTCTCCCTGAGCCAACTGACTGGTGTCGGGGTTCAGTGTGTGCGCGCGGGGGCAAGTAACAGTACACAAGATATCCTAAATGCTTAAACCTGGTAAGATCGCCAATGTCGGGGTTACCTTGGTTGTAAGTATAGTATAAGTAATCAGTGATCGCACTTAATATCCTGTCAACAGTCGCCAACATCGGGGTGTCTCTCTCTCTCTCTACATAGACACCACCCAGTAGTATTAGCGACAACTGTTACTCACCGTAGCCCTGCGGGTCTTCACTCAATCCTCGTGGTGCCACTGTTCGCCAGATGAGTATCCCAGTCAATCTCCAGCCGGCCTTCTTAGCCAGAGACGAGTAGGAACACATTTTGCTCTCTCCTAACTGTGTGCCCGCCCTGACAAGGGCTCTACTACTAACTGCAAGGTCGCCAACTGGTGTTTCCTGTGTCCAGTAACATGTCAGTGGTATTGTGGAATTGTGGTAACAGTGGCAAGAGCACTCTAAATAAATCTGATATCAGCCAGGTATGTATCTCTATCACTCTCACTCTTTCCAACTGTTAAATAGCAACAAGAATATGGAGGGATGATACAAACGCGAAGGTATTTTGTATTTTACTTAAAAACTTCAAGATATCATATCCATATCATCAACAAAGCAGCAAGTACATGGCAGTGAGTCCCTCTCTCTTCATAAAACTGGGGCCCATCTAAATGGCAATACTCCCCCTCCTGTCACTTCTCAGCTGATCGGTTCCCCCTCACCGTGTGAATGTTCATGTATTTGTTTCCTGGCATGAAGCGCCTGTTTCTTTAAATTCTCAGCAAACCCAAATCGGGCAATCAACACAATTATTACTATAATGGCGTAAATGCTGCTAATCACTGCACTGGCCTTGATGCTCACTAATACATTCCAATGGCAAATAACACTGTAGCTCACAGTAAGGTATTAAACACCGTATATCACAGTAATGATAATAAACGTAATAAGACACTGCACTGTCCTTCAACACCGTAATTCACTTCAATGGCAATGATACAGAAAAACTATACACATGAAAAAGTTATTCAACACACAAGCATATATATATATAGATCAGGTCATCAATATCAATAATAGTAAGATAAATACTGGGCATACAGCCTAACACCAATAACTGGTACACTTATATATATATATTCTCTGGCACAATCCATAATATTAATGTCACATGAAAGAATTCATCAACGACACAGCAGTCTCTTCAATACACACAGGTGCATCCACACGCCGCAAATATATACTGTGAGAGCTTTCTACAGCCTCACTTCTCACAACTGTGTCCTACCGTGACATAGACATTGGTGAGCCTTGCTCACGACATATAAGATACTCTGGCTAAATATAGCTGACTAAAGGGGAATTGGGAGGGAAACTGAATCACCTACTTCCACCTCACTGTGCAGACTAGCCCTCCGATAAGAGTTGAATTGCAGCTCCTGGTCCCGGCTCTTGCCTCGTTGTAGGGAACGCCCCACACACATTGATGCTCACTTCCAGGAACCCATCAACGTCCCAAAATAACACGTCGTCTCCGTGCCCTGTCCTCTGCAGGTCCGTGCTCCTCCACAACTTCTTGAAGGGTTAGAGTCGGTCTCCTGGCCGTCGACTTCTCCTCTCAACTACGGCTGCAGACCTACTCTCGGCTGCAGTCGTCCTGATTCCCAATTAGTTCTCTTCTTCCACAGCTTCCGGTGAATCTGCCCAGCCACTACGTCGTCACAAAACGGGTGAACTGTCTCAGACGTCGCATACGTCACTGCACAGACTTCACTTCTTCTTGCACAGTACCTGTCCTTGGAGCACTTGTTGCTCAATATTCCATCGATTCCCTCTCTGGTCCAACACATGAACGAAGGAAGACCTCACAGAGTACTTGCAGACTTCGGATGACGCGTAAAATCCACAGGAATGGGATATGACTGTCAAAATGACTGACCAACTTTCGCACGTCCGACCTCCTTGACGTGCCGTCTACAACTGGAGGCGCCATAGAGGCGCGATCTCCGGACCCCCCGGACTTGTAAAGGAAGAGGGTTGTGATCTGTAAACACAAGAACAGGTCTCGCCCCTCCTCCCACGTACATGTCGAAATGCTTCAGGGCCATTACTAAGGCCAAGGCCTCCTTCTCGACGGTACTATAGGCTCGCTGGTACTTCAAAAATTTCTTGGAGTAGAAAGCTACCGGCCTATGTATCTCACTCCTTTCTTGGGCCAACATGGCTCCTATTCCAACGTCACTGGCATCCACGTACAGGATGAATCTGGCTGAAAAATCTGGGGATATTAATACTGGGGCCTCCGTCAACAGTTTCTTCGTCTTCTCAAAAGACTTCTGGCAGGCCTCTCCCCATTTCCATCATACATTCTTGGAGAGGAGTTCAGTCAGGGGATGCGCTACCGTGGAAAAGTTCTTGCAGAAACCACGATAGTATCCTATCATCCCAAGATACCTCAACAACTTCTTACGTGTCCTGGGCACTGGGTACTCCCTAATGGCTGACACTTTGTGATCTACAGGGGTTACTTCTCCTTGGCCGATGACGAAGCCTAGGTACTCTAAGTGGGCCTTCCCAAACTCGCTCTTGGCTAGGTTTATGGTTAAGTTAGCATCCTCTAGCCTCCTGAACAATTCTCTGAGCCTCTCCAGATGTGTCTCCCAATCGTCGGAGTACACTACGATGTCATCGATGTATACCGTGCAGCCTTCGGCCCAGCTCAGCAACTCATTCATCATGCGTTGGAAGCAACTACCACTGTTTTTCATTCCGAAGGGCAACACCTTGTACTGGTACAGCCCGTCTGGTGTTACGAAAGCTGATATCTTCCGGGCATCGGGAGTCAATGAGATCTGGTAGTACCCCTTGAGCAGATCGACCTTGGACACGTATCTTGCACTGCCCACCTGGTCGATGCAATCACTCACCCTTGAGTCAGTCAAAATGACTGACCAACTTTCGCACGTCCGACCTCCTTGACGTGCCGTCTACAACTGGAGGCGCCATAGAGGCGCGATCTCCGGACCCCCCTGCTCTCGTGACGTCATTCTTGCCAGGGGCGGTTTTCATTGGCTCCCTGTGCCACGTCACTGTCAGTGACCAATCTAGTGCCACTGACATCATACAGTTTTGGCGGCAAAACGTAGGGGCCAGTGCCATATTGGCGTCCTAAAGAACCTAAACCACAGGCCAAAACTTCCTTCTTTTACGAATTTCTCGCCAACACGAGAACACTACAAGCTCCCACATACATCAAATTGTAACCCGTAACATAGAGAACGCTCGGGTAAAGTGGATATGACTCTTACAGCTGGCGTGGGAGAAATATAAGGGGGGGGGGGAACACCGTCACACTGGCCAAGCTAGTTACCAATTTCTCTTATCGGGATCTGTCTTTACTGCTTCCATGTGCACTGTAAAGTGTCTATTAAACAATAATTCAGAAGGAGATTTACCAGTAGTTGAATGAACAGTTTTCCGTTGATTATATAAAAATCTACAAAGCCTTGTATTAATAGTACCTTCCGTAAACCGCTTTAACCCTTCTTTCAAGGATCTCACTACTCTCTCTGCTAGACCATTTGAAGAAGGATTATAGGGGGGTCAGGTTTTACATGTTTAATACCATTTTTTCTAAATAAATCCTCCATTTCCACAGAAACAAAATAAGGGCATTGTCTGAGACAATTATGTCTGGCAATCCAAAATTACAAA